>CAUYSK010060599.1:0-15509 GCA_963575035.1 Avahi laniger
GGAAATGACAGCTTCATTTATGTTGTTGTCCCTGAAGACCTTCTGTTGGGACAAGATGTGAAGGTGGAAGACAGTGATATTGATGGTCCTGACCCTGTGTAGGCCTAGACTAATGTGTGTGTTTGTGTCTTAGTTCTTAACAACAAGTTTAAAAGGTAAATAAAATTTTTTAAAGTAGAAAAAAGCTTATAGAATAGGGATATAAAGAGAAAATTTTTTGTACGGCTGTGGAGCATGTTTGTGTTTTAAGGTAATTTTCATTACAAAAGAGAAAGTCAAAAAATTAAAATATTTATAACATAAAGAATTACAGTAAGCTAAATTTAATTTATTATTGAAGAAAACAGTTTTTAAAGAAATTTAGTGTAGCCTAAGTGTACAGTGTTGATAAAGTGCCCAGTCAAGTCCTAGGCCGTCACACTCACTCACCACTCGCTCACTGACTCAGGGCAATTTCCAGTCCGGTAAGCTCCATTCACCGTAAGTGCTCCATACGGGTGTACAATTAAAAAAAATCTTTTATAATGTGTTTTTACTGTACCTTTTGTATATTTAGGTATGTTTGGATACATAAATGCTTACCATTGTGTTATAGTTGTCTGTAGCATTCAGTGTAGTCGCACTGCTGTACAGATTTGTAGCCTAGGAGCAATAGGCTATACCGTGTAGACTAGGTCTGTAGTGGGCTATATCATATAGGTTTGTGTAGAAGTTTGAGGGATAAAATTACCTAATGATGCATTACTCAGAGTGTGTTCTAATTAAGTGACACATAACTGTATTTGCACAGAAGTCTGCCAAAGTGATCTCTTAAGACTTTAGAACAATTTCTTCTGTTTTTATGATTATTTTTTACTTGTTATTTTTATCTGGTATATTTGGGTTTTTGTTTACTTTGTTCTTTTCATTTTTGAGCTAATTATTTAATTCAGTGTATATTCTTTTGTTTTTGCTGATAAGTTTTTAATAATATGAACTTTCCTCTGCTCACTGTTTTAAATCCTGGAGATTCTAATGTATGGTGTGCTCAGTATCACTGTTCTTTAGAAATTTTCTAATTTTAGTTTATATTTCCCCTTTCTCCCAAGAGTTGTTCAAAGTAAAATTGTTTTTTATTTCTAATTTTATTTCAATGTGGACAGTGTTATTTTTAATTTTTCTACTTTCTTAAGATAGACTTTCTTAGTGGATTATTAGTCAGTAATTTTGTGATTGTTCAATGGGTGCTTGAGAAGAAGGTGTATTCTTTACTATTGGGTGATAACCTTCAATATAGAGAATAAGATCTCCCTTATTGGTTCTGGTTAAGTCTTCTATCTACTTTTTTTTTTTTTTTTGGCTTGGTTTGTCTTGCATGGAGAGTGTATAGGTCTGTTATTGTTACTTTGTTTCTTTCCTCCTTTTTTTGTTTTTTGTGGTGATGGAGTCTCACTAAATTGCTCAGGCTGATCATGAACTCCTGGCCTCAAGCAGTCTTTTCACCTGGACCTCCCAAAGTGCTAGGATTACAGGTGTGATACACCATGCCTGGCATAGTGCATTTCTTTTTGCATCTTCAGCTTTGTTCATAAGGGCGGCTCCAGTGTTATTAGGTGCATAGATATTTATGATATAAATGTTATAGTTTTGTTGTCACTTGTGCCTTTAAAGTGCTCTTCTTTTCACGTTTAATTCATTTTGGCTTGAGTTCTACTTTGCTCTCTTTTGTATGTTATACCATATATCTCCTTAATTTTAGTCATTCTGAATTACATAGCTTTAGGTGAGTCTCTTCTATACAGAATAGAGTTGAGTCTTGCTTTGTGAACTAAAAGCAAGTTTTCTTTTAATAGGCGAGTTAAGCTTCTGTAGATTTATGGTAAATCCTCACTTAATGTCCTGGTTAGGTTTTTAGAAACTGCAACTTTAAGCGAAATGACATACTATATGCCCTGGGAACTTAACTCATGTTTATGTCAGTTAGCTTATGTTATAAAAATTGGTTTCTGTATACACTATGTTGTTTCGCTTAAAGTTGCAGCTTCCAAGAACCTATCAGCGACATTAAATGAGGACTTGTAGTCATATGACTTCACTGTTTGGTCTCAACTCTGTTGTAATATTTTATGATTATGTATATTTTTTATTTACTATATTTCTCTATGATGAGTTTTTTTCTTTAAATTAATAAAATGTCATTTAGGAAGTTTTATATTTCTAGTTTCCTTTTTATTTATAACTTTTAAAGGTCTGTAGTCCCATTGCCTGTTTACCAATTTGCCATCTATTGGTCAGTGTTCAGTAGCATCCTTTTATTACTGACTTACGCCAACCAATGAACGTAATTTACTTTCTCATTTCCTTTCCCCTTCTCTTTACATTTTTTCATTATTTGTACTTTGTTACAACATATAAAATTTGAATGTTGATCTAATTTTATCTCACTTTGGTTTTGTGCATTGTTACAATAGGTAGCATTTGTACACTAATCTTTGCCTTTTGAAGATTAATATCCTCACCTTTATTTTAGTCTTAGATCTATAGTTATATGCATGAATGCGCTCATCATTTCTCCTTTTGTTGAAATTTTCCCTGTCATCTGCTGGTTGCATGAAATTCATTCTTTGGTAGATTCTTTAAGAAGGGATAATGGATTCTTACATGTTTAAAACTTTGTATATAGTCTTGAAACTTGAAGAACAGCTTGCTTGTATATAAAATTCATTATTTCTTCTTTCTTTGAATTTCTGAAATATGATTCTTAGTTGTTGTCTTGCATTGTATTTTGTTTTAGACAGCTCTGATGCCAATTGATTTTATCTTTGTTTATTATTTTTTCTCTTTTGCCTATAGCCTTTGAGCATTTTTACTTTACTTTTGAAGCCTAAAGTTACTAGGATATGTCTTAGAGTTGATCTGGGTAAGTTCTCCCAGATATTGGTTAACAAACACTTTATGTATTTAGATTCAGGTTTTCTTTTCTTTTTAGGAAGTTTTCTTGGATTATAGTTTTAAATATTGGTTCTATTTGTTTTTATTTGTTTCTTTTTTAAAGTTTTCTACTGGCTGGTCTTACTTATAAGTGGGAGGACATAGGGACATACAGAGGGGTACAGTGGGCATTGGAGATCAGAAGTGGGGAGTGAGGGAAGAAAAGCTACCGATCGGGTGCAGTGTTGATTATTTGGGTGACGGGTACACTAAAAACCCAGACATCACCAGTATACAATTTGTCAGTGTAACCAAAAACCACTTGCACCTCTGAATCTATAGAAATATAAATTTAAAAAAGTTTCCTAGTGGGACTACTCTTGTATGAATGTTATTGATTCTTTATTGTTTTATAATTCTACCACTTTTTCTGTTTGTTTGTTTTTTTTTTGTTTTGTTTTTTTACTTCTTTATCTCATTTTTATTACCTTGGTTGGTTGTTCAACACTCCCTATTGACTTTTTATTAGAGTTTTAGAATGGAACTTTATTTTTAGATGGGATTATTTTTGTGTGGTCCCAGTTTAAAGATTTTCTTGAAGGTATAAGTCCAAGTCCAAGTCCATCTTGAATGAATTCTAGAATATTTATTCATAGTCATTAAGAGAAACATTGCAGACAGAGCAGAAACTGCTTTAACAAAAGTCTTTTTTCATCGTATTCGTTGCCATTCCTACTGCTACCGTTCTTGTCCCAGCCCTCTTCAGGTAAGACTTAGATTATTACTAGGAATGAAGGTGATATGTGGGTAGTATTTTGTTTTACTTGAAACTAACTGACAGAGGATTCTTATAATTAGTAGTGGTGGAAAGAATAAATTAAAGAAACAATTTTTGTATTAGTAATTTGACTTTGTGGATATGAGGTAAAGTGAATGACATTGCTATCCATGGCATGAGCCACCTTATAGTTCAGACTGCTTCGTGAGTAGATCATTTTGGCCATTTGTTCAGCAAATATTATCAGTCATCTCTTATGTGTTGGACACTGTACTAGTTACTAGGGGCATGGTCCCTGTCCTCAACTATAAATGTGCCTCTTTAAAGGAGAGCTTTAAATCTAGTTCTACTCTGTTTTGAATGGCTTTAAAGAAAGGTTCAGGTATAATTAAATTGTATAGTTCCTGAAAGATTAATAAATATTGCTATTTATTTTTACTGGAAGAATGTATCTTTTAGAATACAATGATATCATCAATTATGCTGATTTTTTAAAAACTTACTTTGTAGTAATTACAGACTCCTTAAGTATTGGAAGTTTTTAAAGATACACCTTTATATTCAAAATTAGTTTTCTTACAAACATGTACCAAACTAAGGGAAATTGAAGAATTTCCTAACAGTAAAGCACTTTTAGCAGTGTTTGATTTCTTACATTCATTGCTTAAGCCACTACTATTCTAGAACTAGTCCTTTTTAAGGATGGTTAAAACTAGGGCAAGTTGTCACTTATTTAGAATTGTTCTTTCTATAAGCAAGTCTTTATTAATGCTGAATATTGTCTACATCTGTGATTCTCTTGAAGGCACTTCATTCTGATTGAATGAAAATCTTTGCTTTCTACCTGTAGCTTTATATAGAAACCTGGCACGACAGGGCACTTCTGGATCAAATCTTGAAACTTGGTAAACACGAAAAATATAATCTAACAATGATGGTTCTGTTCAGCAAGGTGAGGCTATTTTTGTAGCAGGGCAAAAGTTAAACCTGTGTTTCTTGTTTGCTAGCCCACAAGAAGGCATCTTGTTTTATTACCAAAGTTTTGTGACATCAGCATGTGATTTCAAGAAGAGGAAAATAACAATTTTTGACACTAAAGATACTCAAGTGTTTAATGCCTTAAATGAAAATCAGTACTTGTGAACAATGAAAAAACAGGTTAGGAAGGATACGCTGTTTCTATTTTGTTTGTTGTGTTACATCAGTTAGAAATATTTAGCTTAAGCCTCTCCCCTGTTGGCCCACTTACCTCAGTTGTTTCATTGATGTGAATGTATTCATGGTTCTTTTAAAAGATGGCCTCTCTAGGTAGATGAATCCTTATAAGAACATTATAGAAAGTTGTTGTAACAACTCCTATGCGTAATCTGGAGTCTAAAATGTTCCTGTGCAGCAACAATCCTTTGCATGCTTGACCTTTGGGGACTCCAGTTCTGTCCTGTTGCTTATTTGCATTCTGGCACTGTCTCCCCTCTTGTGTCCAAGCTGACTTGAACCAATATCGGCCTGACTCTAAATTTTGTGTTCTTTCCATTTTAATGTGCTTTACAAATTTACTGAATTACTACTTTATACCAAGCATTGTGTTAGGGGCCAAAGATAACAAGATGAATAAGGCAGAGTCCTGTCTGTTATTTGATAGGAAAGACAATGTGCCAGTTATTGTTTTTCAGACCCCAGACCAGCCTCCTTTGGTCTGCTTTGCGGAACTGGAAGTGGACCCTGTGATTGTTGTGCTTTGTTAGCTGGTGTAGTGGTAGCTTTGTTAGTACGGGGTGCTAGAGGGAAATCACAAGGTGATAGCAGGAAAACACTTTTCTTCTGGGTTCCAGTCCTGCATTTTTCATGCGCTGCGGGAACCAGGAATGGGTCTGTGGAGGGCCTGGGCGAGCTCACATGATAGTATCAATCCTGCCTCCTTTACAGTGACAGTGCAGGCTGTCCTAGTCAACTTGGGCTGCTATAACAAAGTACCATAAGGCAGGTGGCTCATAAACAATAGAAATTTATTTCTCATTGCTGGAAGTGTGGAAGTCCAAGATTAAGATGCTGGCAGATTGCTGTCTGGTGAGGATCCGCTTCTTGGTTCACAGATGGCACCTTATGGCTGTGTCCTCACATGATGAAGGGATAAGGCAACTAGCTTTATGGAGTCTTTCGTATAAGGGCACTAATCGCGTTCATAAGGCTTCCACCCTCATGACCTAATCACCTCTCAAAAGTTCCACTTCCTCGTATCATCACATTGGTGTTCAGGTTTCAACATATGAATTTCGGGGGAGACACAAACATTCAGACCATAGCACAGACCATATCCCTCAAGGAACTCTGGTTCTGGCTGTAACAGTCATTGTGCTTCCCTGATTTTTCATTCCTTTGCTAACTACATGACATTTACCTTTTACTATCCAGATCTAACAGCATTTCCCTGTTGAAGTCTTCCCTAAACTCCCAGCCCAACTTAGGTTCCCCAACCTGGGCTCCTTTAAGGCATCCTGAATTTACCATAAGCTGTATTATCCTATTAGACTGTATTGTAATTTTGGTTGGCTTGTGTTTTTCCTCCTGAAAACTGTGAGCTCTCTCTTTTTTTTTTTTGCCCAGGCTAGAGTTCTGTGGCATCAGTCTACCTCATAGCAACCTCAGACTCCTGGGCTCAAGCAATCCTCCTGCCTCAGCCTCTGGAGTAGTTGGGACTACAGGTGTATGCCACCATGCCCAGCTAATTTTTCTATTTTTAGTAGAGATTGGGTCTTGCTCTTGCTCGGGCTGGTCTTGAACCCCTGACCTCAAGCGATCCTCCCGCCCCAGCCTCCCAGAATGCTAGGATTACAGGTGCGAGCCACCATGGCTGGCCTGTGAGCTCTTTTTTATTTCAATGTCTCCAGTCCTAACAAAATAATCCTAATTCCTCCCTCTTGTCCCTTACATCATTGTTGTCAGGTATTTCACTTATACCTAGCATAAATATGCACATACACACACAAGCATATGTAGTTGAATACAATGTTGCTTTTATTAGGTTGAACAAACTGTTACCTCTTAGATCAATTAAGGATAAGAAAATTAAAAAATTTTATTACCTTCAATTATTCCTTCATTGATGTTCCTCCTTTATGTAGATTGGAGTTTCTGGCCTATATCATTTTCCTTCTCTGTGAAGAACTTCTTGTAATATTTCTTGCAAGGCAGATCTACTGGCAATAAATTCCTTCAATTTTTGTTTTTCTAAGAAAGTCTTTATTTCTTTTCACTTTTGAAAAATAATTTTGCTGGTTACAGAATTCTGTGTTGGTTTTTTTTTCTCTTAACACTTTAAATATTTCACTTCACTTTCTTCTTGCTTACATGGTTTGTGTGGAGAAATCAAATGTAATTCATATCTTTGCTCCTGTATAGATAAAGTGTTTTTTTATCCTCTGGCTTCTGTCAGGATATTTTCTTTATCTTTGATTTTCTGTAGTTTTATATGGTGTGCCTTAGTAAATTTTTAGGGAGGCATCATCCCACGCAGTGTTCTCTGAGCTTCCTGGTTCTTTCAGTTGGTATATGACATTAAGTTAGGGAAATTCTTAGTGACTGCTGTTTCATTTATTTCTGCCGTTTGTTTATTTTCTACTACTTCTTCTGGTATTCCTGTTACTGCATGTTATATTAATACCTTTCGTAGTTGTCCCACAATTCTTGGATATTCTATTCTGATTTTTGTTTAGTGTTGTTTTTCTCTTTGCTTTTCAATTCTGGACATTTCGAATGAGAGATCCTCAAGCTCAGAGTCTTTACTCAGCCATATCTGGTCTGCTAATGAGCCTATCAAAGACATTCTTCATTTCTGTTACAGGGTTTTTGACGTCTATCATTTCTTTTTGGTTCTTTTTTAGAATTTCTGTGTCTCTACTTTCATTGCTCGTCTGTCCTTGCATGTTGTGTATTTTCTCCATTAGCAATTTAGCATGTCGATTATTGTCTGAAATTCCCAGTTTGATAATTCCAACATCTCTGTCATATTTAAGTCTGATTCTGATGCTTACTGTCTCTTCAGATTGTGTTTTTTGACTTTAGAGTGCTTTGTAATTTTTTCTTGATATCCAGATATGATGTACTGGGGAAAAAGGAACTGCTGTAAATAGGCCTATAGTAATGTGGGAGTAAGGGAGAGTGTTCTATAGCCCGATGATTAGGGCGCACTCTTTTCTAAGCCTGTGTTTCTGTGCTGTGACCTTAAGTGCTTCTCAGCTACCCTCCCTCCCCGAGACCAAAGGCAAACGTTGTCTGGAGTTGGGTATTTCTTTTCACCCAGGTCACTTAGGCTCTGATCAAACCCCAGCAGTTTAGACTGTGGTTAACCAGTTTCTCCTGAGAACAGACTTTTTAAAGAAGAGCAGAATACCCGGGTGTGTTTCCAAATGGTTTCTTTTACCCGTCCCCTGCTGAGAGCATGAGGGGATTTTTCTCAGATATTCACTTCGAGAACCACGTCATGCTCTGGGAGGTAAAATTCACACAAGTGTGGGGCCCCCAGTGACTGAGTCACCTTGGAGGAGTTTTTAATTATAAGAGGTGTCCACACTGAGCCTCCAGCAATTCATCAATTATGTGTTAGCTTCTCCTACCTCAGCACTGGCTCCTGTGGAAGTTGCTGCTGGGGGGTGTCTGCTCAGGCCCATTGTGATTTTCTGCTCAGGCCCAATATTAGGGGCAGTGGTTTGCCTGATGACCTTAATTTGCTTACATATCTAAGAAGAGTTGTTGATTTTTCATTTTCTTTAGTTTTTTTTTTTACCTGTTGGTAGGATGGAATAGCAACTTCCAGGCTTACGTGCTGAACCAGAAACCTGAAGTTCTCACAATTACTTCTAGAGGAAGAAAATCACTGGGGAAAAACTATAAGGTCAATTAATGAGTATTGTATAATTCCATCTGGGGGTAAATGATGTTTTTGTTATCATCGTGTTGTTTGTTAAAAGTTTACATTATGATGCTGGTTTTCAAAGAAAATTTCATGTGTGTATTTTCATTTTCTTTATGGAAATATGGACCCCCAAAATAGGTATTTAATTTCAATAAACTGGTCCCATATCCCCCTCTCCCAAAAGGAAAATTTCAGAGTAATTCAGAATTGGATAATAAACAATTCTGTTTTATTTATATAGGGCTTATCAAGCTGGTCTTAGTGTTAGAGCATAGCTAATTTTCAGAAATTTTTTTTTTTTTTTGAGACAGAGTCTCGCTTTGTCGCCCGGGCTAGAGTGAGTGCCGTGGCGTCAGCCTAGCTCACAGCAACCTCAGACTCCTGGGCTCAAGCAATCCTACTGTCTCAGCCTTCCGAGTAACTGGGACTACAGGCATGCGCCACCATGCCCGGCTAATTTTTTCTATATATTTTTAGCTGTCCAATTAATTTCTTTCTATTTTTTTTTTGGTAGAGATGGGGTCTCGCTCTTGCTCAGGCTGGTCTCGAACTCCTGAGCTCAAATAATCCGCCCGCCTTGGCCTCCCAGAGAGCTAGGATTATAGGCGTGAGCCACCGCGCCCGGCGCATGTTTTTTTTTTAATATAGATCAGATTCCCGAAGGTGGAATTTTGGGTCAAAGAATGAGAATTTTGAGAACTCTAGATGTATTTTGCCACATTGTTCTCTAGAAAAGATGTTATCAATTAACCTTCCTATCAGCAGTATGTGAGAATGAGGGAGACATACTTCTCCTTCCTGTGCTTTTAGTACTACCAATTTCGTTTTTGCTAATTTAATAGGGATCAGAGTGATAGCTCATTGTTTTAATATGTATCCTTTGACTATAGAAGAAATTGAACCTTTTTACATTTATTTGGATTATTTGCCATTTATATTGTCTTTATAGACTCCATGTTTGGGTATACTCATAACCTTCTTGCATATTGAGAATTAGTTACAATGGAACTTTTAAAGTCATGTCTGCTTCAGCATACTCATAGAAAAATTGTAAAGAATGAATTTAACATTCCAATCTTGAGAGAAGGCTTTGAAGATGTAATATGAACTAGTTGAATAATATTCCTGTGTATCTCCATTGTGTGCCTGAGTAGTTTCATTACTGCAAAAAGAAAAGAAAATTAAGATTCTGATATGATATGCTGATTATTTTGCTCATATATAAGGATGAGTAGACTTTTAAAATAAGATGAAATTGCAAGCACTAATACTATTTTAGTGGATTTTTAGAAAAGCAGGAGTTATCAGAGGTAATACACAATAACGACTTTGAAGTTCTTCAGGGACTGTGGACGGGCAAAATGCTTTATGTCCCCCTTCTCCCAGGAGATTGTGCGGCTCCCATTTGTAAGCTGCCATTTGTTGTCTTGTGTCTTGTCTTTGGCTCATTCCATCTTTTCTTCCCAAATCTTTGGACTAGTTCCTGCAGAAAATATGAATTCACAGTGGTGCCCTCTGGGCCCAGGCATATCTGGGCCAGCAGGCCCTGAGCAGCTACTGCTGCTGAGAGCAGGTGTGTGTACAGATGGCATAGTGGGGCCAGCCTGCCTTCTGCTTGGCGATGCTGGAGAGGGTGATTGATAACAGAGCTTATGCTGAGTAATGGTCTGAGGCAAGGCGAGCTTGAGTACCTGGCTAGGTGAAAGACATAGCTGGCAGAATGAATATATACACTTGATTTACTCCGTAGTTTTATTAAACTTCCTTATTATTGCTCTTAACCAGTGACCTTGGTGCTTGCTGTTTCACCTCTTTGCCTCGTCTCTTGCCCTGTGTCTTCTGTGGGAGGAGATAACAGAGAAAGTCTGAAAGCAGTTACCCTGAGTTTGAGAAGCCTTTCAGCCATCAGTGCTTGTGTAATTTAGAGCGCACTCCAAAGCACGGTGAAAGGCAGCTGAAAGTCTAAGGCAGGCTGTCACCTTTCTTCCTCCATTCTAATTTCCTTTTCTCACTGTTAAGTTGCCAGGATTTTAAACTGAAGTTTAAAATGTCAAAATGACTAAAGATTTTAGAGATGACTGGTATGGAAGTATTCTCAGTTTGTTACTTAACCTCCCAGTTAACCTGCAGTTTTGTAGCTATTTTAGGCAGCTTTCTGTTTAGAGCCCCAAATAGCATGAAATCTTGTGAATTCTGTTACTAATCAATAAGTGTAATGAGTAATTTATCTCTGGTTTTCTTCAGCTTCACTTCTTTTCATATGCTTTGCCTACAATGTTTGGAACCATTCTGGGGTTTTGATTTGGTATTTCACAGAATTTCCTTCTTGGTCATAAAGTGATTACTTGTTTTCTAGAGCTCTGAAATTTCATTATTCTTCAGGTTCAAAAATCATGAAACCTAAAGTGAAAGAAACTATGATAGAAATCTTGCTGGTGGGGAATATCAGCTATGAAGATTTATAGTAATTACCATTTTTGTACCTTTTCCTGGGATAAATTATTTTTTGAGGCTTAATTTTTAGGTTTTCTTCAGCAGTGCAGAACGTAAGAAAGAAAAGCCTAATTTTTTGGATAAATTTGAAAACTGGTGTTTTGAGGGGTCACAGGCAGAGAAGATGAGAACTTCCACAGTGTTAAGAAGTTAAAAGAGAGCCAGAATTCACTCTGGAGCAAGAAGAGGATCTCAGCTGCTGTCTTCTGGAGTTGTACGTCAAAGTCTAAGGCAGCCTCTCACTCTTCTTCCTCCATCCTAATGTCTTTTTTAAATATTTTAAGTGTGCAAATATTTATTGCCATTTCTGACAGTTTACCTGGCTGAACTAAGATAGTTCTCGTTATTCAATTTCAGACCACCAAAATCCTTGCAATACTTAACTTACAGAACTATCAGTTATTCGAACTTCTTGTGTGCATTTTATCAAGAGGAAGAAAAAGTAGTCACTTTTTCCCTTCCCCAAAAATAGGACAAATGACAGAATTATCTTTCCAGGTAGGTGTGTTTCTCTCAGGGGCAAATGCTCCATATTTAGTTCTTTTTAGTTAGCATACTTCATATTAGTGTGTGCCCAGCACTACACACAACAGCAGCCTTCTTTTCTTGCCTATGGCTTCCTGAAGGTGAAGACCACAGAAATACTTCTGCCTTCCCTTGTCAGGCCTTATCCATTTAATGAGGATGATTGAAGTCTAATACTAAAAGCTTTTGTAAGACTGAGTTGTACTTGATCTTGGGATTGCTTAACTCAGAAAAGTTCCTAGTTTAATTAACAGGTAACCTGTTCATTGATAGGAGTCATGCTTGGCACAGGTTTTATTGAGAACCTGCTGGCTATTTTCATTAGAATCAACGTTTTTTACTCTGGATCCAGGGAGAACCCTTCCGTTTCACAGAAGGAGAAGAATGAGCATCTCTACCTGTGCATCAGGATGTCATTCTTTGAGTTGTACGGAGAAGGTTCTGCTCCCACAGCTTTTGCATATTATTCTGCATATCTGTATTAATCTTGTTATGAAGCATCAGCTTAACAGAGGTAACAGGAGTCATAGCTACATTAATGCCAGGGCTAAATACCTCCCCCCTTTACCAAATAGCCCATAAAAGTAATGAGGTAAGTCATGACCCCACGTACATTATAAATACCAAAATAGAGGCCTTTGTCACTGCCTTTCATCTCAGTGAAAAAGTGGTGAATGTTTTTAAGTCCCTGTTTAAAGCAATACTGACTGGGTATGGTGGCTCACACCTGTAATCCTAGCATTCTGGGAGGCTGAGGCAGGCAGATTGCTTGAGCTCAGGAGTTTGAGACTAGCCTGAGCAAGAGTGAGACCCCATCTCTACAAAAAGTAAAAAAATTAGCCGAGCATGGTGGTGCATGCATGTAGTCCCAGCTACTTGGGAGGCTGAGGCGGGAGGATTGCTTGAGCCCAGGAGTTGGAGGTTCCGGTGAGCTATGATGACACCATTGACACCGCTGTGCCCAGGGCCACAGAGCAAGACTCTGTCTCCAGAAACAAACAAAAAAAAACACAAAAAAAACAGTGCTGCTGATGTAGTATACATTTTTCAGGACTGTCTTTCTGGGAAGAAATCAAATTGTCTGTGGCCTTCTGAACTGGATTTTCTTATGCTTCTAGACAACATTTGGCACTGAGTATCCAGAATTGTTTCCTAAAAAGTATCAAGGGCATTTGGCCCACCAGCCACTGACCCTTCATTATCTGTTGCATCTCTCCCGTGTATATCCTCTGTTTCTGTTCCACCCAGCTGAAATGCTTCTTGCTATGTTAACCATCCGTCAGGACTGCTCAGGTTAGAGGTCCATCCACATGTTCATAAATACACATCATTTTCTCCTTTAGAGCTTCCCATTATATCATGTTATAATGGGAAGAAGTGATATTTGTACATCACTAGCAAGCTTCTGTTTGTTCATATCTGCTAATTTAGTCGCACCACCTAGTTTCTTGATAACCGTTCCTTCTGCTTCCATCATTCTTTTTTTTTTTTCTTTTCCTTCTTTCTCTGGCCAGGAAGATACACTCTGGATTGCCAACTGTTCTACAGAGTGCTGAGGGCAACCATTCTGGTTTTCACTGATATATTTTTTTTTTATTGTGGTAAAATATACATAAAATTCACCATTTTAACTGTTTTTACTGTTTAACCTTTTTGAGTATACAGTTCAGTGGCATTAATTATATTCATGTTGCTGTGCAACCATCACAATTATTCATCTCCAGAATTTTTTCATCATCTCAGACTGAAATTCTATACCCATTAAATAATAGCTCCCCGTTCTTTCTTTCTTTCTAGTCCCTGATAACCAGTATTCTACTTTCTATCTCTCTGTATTTGACTGTTCCAAACACCTTATATAAATGAATTCATTGATATTTAGAAAAGAGATTTATGGACAGGCGCAATAGCTCATGCCTGTACTCCTAGGACTTTGGGATGCCGAGGTGGGAGGATGACTTGAGGCCAGGAGTTTAAAACCACCTGAGCAAGACTGAAACCCCAACTCTACAAAAAACAGAAAAATTAGTTGGGCATGGTGGCACATACCTGTAGTCCCAGCTACTTGGGAGGCTGAGGCAGGAGGATTGCTTGAGCCCAGGAGTTTGAGGTTGCAGTGAGCTAGAATGATGCCACTGCACTCTAGCCCGCAACAGAGCAAGACCCTGTCTCAAAAAATAAATAAATAAAAAATAAAAAAGAGATTTATGATAGCTACTGCCACATGTCTTGAGTGCATAGCTAAATCACAGGTTAAGTTTGCATATCTTCTCTTAGCAATGGCCCAAGGCATTCCACGTTGGTTAGCCTGGAGCAGGAGAGCAAAACATGGGGAGACCTCAGAAATAATGGGCCTTCCTCTTTTTAATAAAGACTGATCTTGAGAACGCATCTGAAAACTAAGCAGATTTCTTCCTTATATAAATTTTATATCCCTCTGTGATAGTTACAAAATAGGGAGAATTTCATGTTACTGGGCTCTATTTAGGCTCTTAGTTTCCAGAGATTTTTAAGTCTAGACTGTTAATTTTGTAAAGAAATCAAGTAACTAAAGGCATCTGAAAATATTTAGTGAAGGAAATGAAATCCATCCTTTAGAAAACAAAAATTAGAGGTTAGCCTAACAATTAGCAAAGACTCTTTCTTTTGGTTGTCTCTCTAAAGCAAGAATATATACTTTTTATTTTGAACTTATTTCTATCCGTCATTTCATGCTTGGATTAGAGAAAAAAATAGTGTTTGTATTTTAAATAATTTAAAAAATATTTTAGCAAAAATTGTTTGAAATTTTAGGTATTTTTAAAATTAATTTTAATGTAAGATTTATTAAATTGAAAGGATTATCATAGAATAAGAATCACAACTTACATAGTATTTGAATCAATGTTGAGTAACCTTTTTATTAAATGTTTTACAAGTAGTCTACAACCCTGTCTGCTACACATTTCTTTCCACCTTTCCCCAGTAAGGACTTGATGTAAACGGTATGTGTTGAAGAATATTTTGTATGACGTGGGTACTTAGCAGTCATTTTTCCTCATGTTCACTTGTAATGGATTTCAGCATTTTCCATGTTTGCTCATGAGGATTTAAAAAAATCCTATATATTGCTTTATCAAATACTTGACTACTGAAATGATAATCTGTTAGCAGCATTGCAGGTTGCTATCTAGAATGTTATTTTCTTGTACTAGTTCATTCGAGATGAAAAGAATCACTAGTGAGAAGCAAAAGGAAGAAAATTGGCTGTTCTTTTCTAGGGTTGGATGAACTCGAAACTGCAGGATGTAGTGCAAAAACTAATGTGAAAGTCCTGTAAAACATGACTGAAATAAACTGATTTTTGTTTACACTTAACTTTGCTGAGATGTGCAAACCATTTGCATCTCTAAGTAAAATGGTTTGAAATCCAAAAATGTATTGTGCATCATTGCTTGAAAATAATGACTTCTTAAAATTTTGTTTTCAGCTTTAGGTAAGATGTTTGAAATGTCAAGTGAATTCTATCTCCTACTAGTAAAGATTTTATCTGTTTTTCAAAGATATGTGATAATTTAGATCAAAAGAGAAGGCCACTTTTTTGAGAAAAATACAAATTGTGCCATTTAAGGGACAACCGATTTTAATTTTGAAGAAAGCATTGCTGGTTGACTTGATTCTTCAGGACTATGGTTCTTGATGATTTTTGAGTCACAGACCATTTTAATAATCTGATAAAAGCTACAAACATTCTGTCCCACACCTTCAAAAGAAGCAGATTCATAAACATGTGAAAAGTTTTTATACAATTTTTTTTTTTTTTTTTTTTTTGAGACAGAGTCTCACTCTCTTGCCTGGGGCGAGTGCCGTGGCGTCAGCCTAGCTCACAGCAACCTCAAACTCCTGGGCTCA
>CAUYSK010060604.1:0-97023 GCA_963575035.1 Avahi laniger
GAAAATAAATTCTGCCAACAACCTGAGGAAGCTTGAAAATAAATCCTCCTCAAATTAGACATATCCGGTAGGAAAAATATAAAGCAAGCAGTTGGCTGTATCAGTGCGAAGGTTAGAGAAGACCAAACTCAGCACTGCAGATGTAACACCGAGGGCTGCCCCTTGGTAGCAGTATTTAAAGCCACGAGACGCAAGAGGAAACGAGTGCAGCTACAGAACCAGCCCCGAAGTGGGCAGACTCTTGGTTCCCAGTTCCCCATCTCCTGGTGTCCATGGCCCTACATGAATCCCACCTCCTAGAGCGCAGGCAGGACCTATGACGCGTTTCTAACCATAACTGCACGTACATGTCTTACTTTGTATGATTACATGATTTCATCACATGAGACTCTTGCCTGGAACTCGCTGGTTTTTTCCCCTCGGTCGCTGACTTCCGTGAAGCAAGCAACCATGTAGGGGAAACTACTTGGCAAGGAACTGAGGGAAGCCTCTAGAAACTGAGGGCAGCTCCAACTGTCAGCTTGCAAGGCCTCCAGCCTCCAGCCAAGAAAACGGAAGACCCTCTCCTCCTACAGCCTCAAGAAAATAAATTCCGCCAAGGACCTAAGTCAGCTTGAAAATAAATCCTGCTCAGATTAAGCACTCAGATGACACACCACTCCCAGCTCACGCCGCACGGCAGCCCTGCAGAGGACCCAGTTTTGCTGTGCGTAGCCTTCTGACCCACAAAAGAACACAAAAGTGTGTTATTTTAAACCACTAAGTTTGTGGTCATTTTTAATGCACCGATAGAAAAGGAATATACATCCTGGGTTACTCCAACATTTAGAAGCCATGGAGATGTGAAGAGCCAAGAAAAAGGCCAAGGAAGAGGCAAGCGAGGTAGCAGGAAAACTGAGAAAAGCACTTCTCCAAAAGGCTTCTTGCCAGCTTCCCAGAGAGTAACAAACAGGTAAGGCAAAGTTGAGTCCACTGACCTGCTAGAGCTGACATCATCAGCAGCGAAAGGGACAGGAGAAGCCAGGTCCAGCCACCTCTACTCTAGCCTCAGGGTCCTCTACTTTACCCCTCCTAGGAGAAGGTGGTAAGGGCAGTGACGCTACAAGGGAATTGGTAGAAGCCAGAAAGTGTTTTCATTCTTTCTGCTCTGGACGCTCATTCACTAACAATGCTAGCTCTTACGTTAAAAGATTCACGGCTAATTTTTAGTGCTGATGCATTTTCCTGTATTTTTTTTTTTTTTGGGTGGGGAGGGGAGGGAGTCCTTGTAATCTAGCCAGCTGTTCACTGCTAAGTAAATGGCATTCAGCCTTATTAGGCTCCGCGGAAGACCCAATTAGTGCCAGAGCTGTGCTACTGCACTGTTTATAAGGCTTTGAAGGCTGGTATTTCAAAACTGGCTAACGCTAATACTAATCAAAGACCGCTCATTTTAATTACCAAGTAGCTAACATAACCTATTTTTAAACTTTTTGTTGTCATAAGATATGCATAGATTGGCTTTTAATTTATTTTTCTAAAAAAATCAATACAACCACATCTAGTGGGCATGTATTACGTGAAAGACCCCCGAGTTAACTAGGTATAGCTCAGTGAAAGAAGCCCTGCTGCTTTTTCTACATCCATAATTTGCGTACAAACTTACTCTATTTATAAAGTACTGTTGTGCAAACAAAGACAATGTTATGGCCTAATATGATTAGTATTCAGCTTTTATCTAGATTTATCTGTGGTGAGCATCCCATCTTCCTATAATGTTTTGAAAGCAACTTCTCCTCCATTCATTCAGGATTTATTGAAAACCTACTTAGTTACATAGAGGGGCAAGCTGGATAAAAAACAGAGAAATATTTAAAGTTCCTGTTCAATAAGAAACATCCAAAATGTGTCCATTTTCTTTTTATAGCTTCAATATACTTTACCTATACATATGTGTCTGCATATATAATATGCATTTTTTATATACAATCATTCCTCAGTATCTGTAGGAGATTGGTTCCAAGACCTCCCTCAGACACCAAAATTTGTGGATGCTCAAGTCCCTTATATAAAATAGTGTCCCATTTGCATACAATCCATATAAATCCTCCCATATACTTTAAATCTTCTCTAGATTACTTAAAATACCTAGTACAATGTAAATGCCATGTAAATAGTTGTTATACTATATTGTTTAGGGAATAAGGATAATTTTAAAAAGTCTGTACATGTTCAGTTCAAACAGATTTTTTTTCAAATAGTTTCAATTCAGGGTTGTGTGAGCCCACAGATGCAGAACCCACGGATACAGAGGGCTGACTGTATACATACCTACATACATACATATATACACACACCCACATTTTATCTATCTGTGCTCTATGTATGCTAGCAACACATCCCTGCCTCTTGTATCATCAGGTTTGCTCCATCAAGGCTAAAAGATTAAATCAATTGCTCCTGTGTTTCACTTTGTTCAGTTTAGCAGTGTCATTAGTCTCAGTAATGTCCTTGACACCATGGGGCACAGAGAAGTATGAGACATGATCACGGCATGAAGGAGTTTTCAACTTGTTTTATTACTAACAGCCTTCCCATCTTCCTTTTTATGCCTCTCGCTATTTTAATATAAGCTCCTCCACAGCAGAAATTCCTATTAGTTTTTCACTGATGTAGCTTTGAGCACATAGCATGTGCTCAATAAACATTAACTGACTGATTAGCAACTTCCCAAAATGATTTGAGGTGGCTTGCATGAAAATGGAAATATACAGTTCGAGAAGCAAATACAGTTAGATAAGTATTTTTATAAACTAGGTCGGGTACGGTGGCTCACACCTGTAATCTTAGAACTCTGGGAGGCTGAGGCGGGAGGATTGCTTGAGCTCAGGAGTTTGAGACCGGCCTGAGAGTCTCAAGAGTAAGACCCCATCTCTGCTGAAAGTAGAAAAATTAGCCGGCCATTGTGGTGTGTGTCTACAGTCCCAGCTACTTGGGGCAGGGCGGTGGGGTGGGGGTGCTGAGGCAGGAGGATCGCTTCACCCCAGGAGTTTGAGGCTGCAGTGAGCTATGATGACACCACTGCACACCATTCATCTACTCAGGGGGACCGAGTCAGCCTGTCTCAAAAAAAGAAAAAAGAAAAAGTATAAACTACACCTAAGTAAGGGCCTACATATGTTTAACCCACAGTTTTTAATCAACTAACTATTTAATGAATTGGAGACAATGACTTTTTACTACTACTACATTTGAAAATTAAATCTATCCCTGTGCTTTTTCATAGTTATTACAGATTGTATTACTCCAACAAAAGGAAGTATTTCTTTTTACCAATGGAAAATAATTTTTCCTGGGTATAAATTCTAAGAATTTATTGCAAGCATCATTAGACAAAAGCAAAAAAAAAGAGCACATGTCTTCCTTAATGGTGTTAGGGAAAACAGATAAATCGACTTCGAATCTCTAAAATTCCAGTGTTGGATCAAATGTAAGGTTCCTTCTAGGATCTCCACTGTGATTCTATTGACTGTCGCTCTTTGTGTCACTGATGCACTCTGTGTTAGTGATGCATCAGTAATCAATTATTAGGACAAGCTGGTGATCATTTTCAAGACAAGAAAAAAAAGCTTGCTGCTAAATGAACAGAAATTTCTTATACTTCCAAAATGCACAATGTGTTCACACAGTGTTGATAATGCACATGAAAAAAATACCTCAACATACTTCAACACTAATATCTATTTTCCACTCCCTAAAAAGGTAAGACTTCACTTCATTTTAATATGAAGTGTCATATATATGAATGAATACAATTTTAGCCCGCAAAGCACTTCGAAAAATGTAAATTAATTACTAACATTGTCAAGAAGTATAGTTATTTACCACAGTACCATATTAGTGAGAGCAAATTGTTATTCTTTACTGCTCTGCAAAGGTCAGACACATTGCCCGCCAATACCGTGCCCAGCTGTTTAACCCACTGCCCCTGATGAGTGCGATCATTAGGTGGTCAGCTTTGTACTCTGCGTCCATGCCCCTAGAGGAACAGGATTGATTGCACCCGAGCTAGGCATCTAATCCAAGGGCAAGGAATCCATTAAATTGGCTTGTGACATTCAGTGAGGTTGGTTCAATTTAAAAAGAAATGACCTGGGCCAATCTATTTCACTCTCTTTGGATTTGAACTAAGAAGTGCCACAAAAATGGAGCAGTGACAGACAGAGCGGCAGAGGCGTAAAGAAAGAGGTAATGTGAGTTACTAGGGAACAAGGGTGGAGAGCAGCAGAGCCACCGTTAGAGGTGTTTTGGCCCATGACTGGATCCAAGAAGGTGACCCTCAAGAGGACTGGCTTTGCAGTTAGATACGAATTTGTCTGTACTGATACAAGAAAACACCTTTGCTTGCGATAACTTGAGCAAGTATCAATAGACAAGCATCAGACAAAATAAACTAGTGCAATTGTGTATCTAAGGTAAGCCAAACTAGTTTTAAAGTATTCTTAGACATTGATGAATCTTACTTTCTCTTAACCCAGATGATAAAACTAATCTAAAATCAGACATGAAAGACAGAAAAATGGACTCAATGAATTTAACAGTATTTTTAAACTTCCTGAAGTACTTTTATACATAGAGAAAAGTCACAAAATTAGTAAGACTTCTGTTATATCCTCCACTCGTTCCCCTTAACATTAACATCTTACCTAAGTAGAGAAAACAAACAATGATACACTGTTACTAACTAAACCCTAGATCTTATTTGATATTCACCAGTTTTTCCACTCATGGCCTTTTCTTCTTCCGGAAGATCCGACTCAGGATCCCACATTGCATTCAGGTATTTCTCATCAGTCTCCTAGAGTCTGTAATAGTTCCTCAGTCTTCCCTTTTCTTTCAGGACCTACACACTTCTGAAGGATATTCATTATTCTGTAAAATGTCCCTCAACTTATGTTTGTCCAATGATCTCTCAAATTTGAATGATATTACGCATTTTGGGTAAGAATATCACAAAAATTGTGCTGTGACTTTCTCAATGCATCATAACAAGGTGTTCATGAAATCAATACGTCTGATTCCTAATGATGGGTACCTTGATCATTTGATGAAGCTGGTGTTAGGTAGGGTTTTCCTTTTAGTAGTTGATAATTATCTTGGGAACATACCTTCGAACTACGCAAAAACTGTTTCTCCTCAATAACTCCCCACCTGTTAGCATCCATAGGGGATTTTGTCTGCAAAATGTATTATGACAGTGTCTGCCTAATGGTGATTCTCTATTTCCCTGTTTCCTTCTACATTTATTAATTGAAATTCTACTGTGAGGAAGAAATGTCTCTTCTCCCTTGCATATCAGTTTATTAAATTAGTTACTGATATCAGTAAGGACACATGGAGATTTTATTTTATTCTCTGTATTAAAATCCAATACTATCATTATTTATTTTGTTCCTGAATTTGTTCCAGCTCTTGCGTTAGGAGTGCCTTCAGACTGTCTCCTATGCTCTTATGTTCTTTTGACAAGTCACTTTCTTTAAATCATTTTTTTACTTTCTAAAACCATAAGATGTTGAAGACTTAACTTGCATTTTTCTTGTCCTAACACTGAAATCAAGCACTTCTCTAAGAAGTCCGGATTCCTTTTACCGAGTAAGGGTGTTTGACGACCAAGATCTAGGTGCTAGGTGTAAATATTGTTAATAGAGTGTCATTGCTTCTGAGTCTCTGAGCAGACATGGCCAGGTTATGCGTGCATGCGTACAAACAACCACATATATACACAGAGTTCATTTTCACTATTTGCAATTACATTTGAGAATTTACCTACTCACTAAAATTTGTAACCCCCAAATCAATTCTCAAGGCATATTCAGTCCTTCATAGACTGGTGC
Organism: Avahi laniger; assembly: GCA_963575035.1. Lineage (NCBI taxonomy): Eukaryota > Metazoa > Chordata > Mammalia > Primates > Indriidae > Avahi > Avahi laniger. The sequence continues at coordinate 5,874 of CAUYSK010060604.1, forward strand.
AGAGTAACATTTGAGTCGCTCAATGCACACAGGCAGCTGAGGTGGAAAAAGGCAATGCTCTGCCTTCTTGTCTCAGTTCTCATATTATAGACACATGTCATTTTGGAGGTCTATTTAATGCCATGTTTTGTACATTTCTGTGCTTTTTGTTGCTGACGTTGCTGCTTAGAATGGTCCCCAAGTGTAGTGCTGAAGTGCTGGCTAGTGTTCCTAGGCTCGAGAAGGCTGTGCTGGGCCTTCTGGTGAATATATTAGTATGTGTGTTACATAAGCTTCCCTCAGGTCTGAGTTATGGTGCTGTTGGCTGTTGACTCAATGCTAATGAGTCAACAATATGTATTAAATGTCTTTAAACAGAAACACGTAAAACAAGGTTATGGACTGACTCACTGATGAAAACGTGACCAGAGCCTCACAGGAACATAACCGTGTATTTCCCCTAGGAGTAATGGTTGAGCATTTGCTAACTTATTGACTTTATGCACAATTACTGTGCGCAATTACTGTGAATGACAAGACTGTGAATTACTTTATGCGCAATTACTGTGAATGACAAGACTCAATTATATTTCTTTATTTATCTATCTGCATATATATTAAAAACAAAGCTTATACTGATACTACTGATTCTAATCTGTTTAACATCACAGGATTCATTTTAGCCTCCCCCCCCATCCTTATTTATACTTCTTTCTGCAACAGTAAGAAACCCAGCTCTCATTACCTAAAATGCATTTATTTGTTCAATTCTAGTATATACATTAAAAATTCTAGAAAATATATGTGTATAAAATACATGCTTTGTTAGCCCACACCTGTTAGCAGCACTTCTATTAATTAGATGACAGTTACATACAATATTTTGTCTTTAGTCATACAGTATCAGTCAAGATACTGTTTTTTGGTCATAATGTTGGTAAGTTATTTTCTTCCCTATTATCTTTAGTGCGATTATGTTATTCATTTGAAATACAATTAGGTTTTATTTTTTACTGTTTGTATTTTATCTTGGCTTCCCCTCACATCAGTATTTGTTTTAATTGTTTATTTATCTGGGGGATATATAAAACATTACTATAATTTTAAGAGTCCAAGTTATACGAAAAGATATATCCACAGAAGTATGATTAATGGCATATTTCCATTCAATTGATTCTATATTATCTACAAATTATGGACTTAAATTTTTTCCATTTCAATTCTGGAACCTGAGTTTACTATGTGTAATTGTTATTTAAGTACAGGTTTTCATATAGGTAGAATGAGAAAATTTCAAAGCAAAAGTATCAAGTGTCTTACTTAAAGATAATTCAAATGAAGCTTAGCTGTTTCCTTAAAACTATTTTTAATCATGCAGATCAAAGCAGCAAGATACACTGAGTAGAATATAGAGTGATTATTTTTAAATTAGGCTACTAATTAATATCATAGTGCCTCTTAGTCATTTGAAACAAATATAGTACAATCTACATTAACATATGCATCAACATGTATCACCATATATCTTTTCAAGGTTTTCACATTTACTTTGGGTAACTGGCTAGCCAAAATACTGAGTTTTTAAAAAGTAGTACTGAATTTATAAAATTTCTGCAATAGAATAATATAAATATTTCTTGTCATATACTATGTAAAAGGACATCTTACTACAGATCCCACGAAAGCTCTAGTAGTATGCAGTAGTCAAGATAGTTGGCAGATTTCAGGTAAATTCTACAAGACAGTATCCAAGAGGGTAGCCATTAGTCATATGTGGCTATTTAAACCCAAATTTAAATTAATTAAAATAGAATAACCATAATGGACAATGCAGATATTTCCATCATTGCTGAGGTTCTATTGGACAGCACTGTTCTACATTATAAATTCCATGAGGCTAGTGCTATTTTTTTAAAGCCAGCACAGTGCTTTAACGCATCAATAAATGAAAGTTAGTGTCAGGAACAAAATCCAGCAACATGTATTAAGAGACATTTATTACAGAATTTTTATAATGTAAGACATTGCTAATAATCTGTATATCCAATAAAATGCAGTCTTTAAAATAATATATTCTTATAATGGATACTATAAAACCATTAAAAAGACTGTTTTAAAAAAATTAATGATTTGGAAAGATAGTCATGTTGTATAGTTAAGTGAAATAAGACACAGTAACATTTTAACAGGAAATAATTATGAAATATAAATATCAAAAGCTGAGAGAACTATCTAGTCATCAAATATTTTATTTTTTATTTTGTCAATCTGTACTTTATAACTTTATATGTACTTTATATAATAATGTTTTACTTTGTTATAAGAAAAAAGGCTTTTGTTGTTTATTTTTTAAAGCTTATACCTATAAAGTCTAGATTTAAGATTAATTCCTAAAGAAATTAAAATATTATTAAGCAAGAATACTTGTTATTTCTTTAATTATAAGAAAAAAATCAATGATTTCTGTATAAAGATTTTCAATACCAATTCCTAATTAAAAATAGAGAAAAGTATAATAGGAAAATGACAAAATATAAGCTAATCATCACACAAGAAACTATGATAAAGGCATTAAAAGCATGCCTTTGAACAATATTGCATGTATGGCAAACTATTCCTGTATATTGTCTACTCTGATTCATGGATTAAGTGACAAAAATAAGGTACAAACTTATTTAAACAACATTATCCCAAATTCAGTGAAGTTATGTAATGTAGAGATATTAATAGTAACATATATTATATAATATTAAGATTTTTTAATTATCCTAACTCAAGTAGTGTGTGGGTTTCAGGTCATTTTTCATTCAGACAGGTGTTTAGGCAGTTAAATACATGGAACAAGAGAAATGGAAAATTATGAATAACTGTTTACAATGGATTTCTCTGGGTGTTGAGGTGACAATTCTTTTCTTCATTCTGTTAAAAATATTCACAGTAAAGTATGCTTTTCTTTTATAATCCAAAAAATAAGTGTTATATCTTTAAAAATCCCTAATATCTAAGTTATCTTCTTTTTCCAAGTTCCTGCAGATCGGTGAGGGGTAAGAGCCTAGCAGAGTATGACGATGGGACCAAGTTTTCCTTTCAAAGCCTTTGATCAGCATCACCCAACTCAGCCCTGCTTCACCCCACTTCACCGCAGCACAGCACTGGGACATTAACTTTCGCTACGCAGGATGACTTTACACAGACTCAAACGTTTTTCATGGCATTCACACGTTCTGCTTCTCAACTGTGACGTCAGGTTTTCATTACTTTAGTTTCCTCCCATAGTGCCTCACTCAGCACTGCGTATAACTTTTGCAAAAAGCAAAATTTAAAAGTTGAACAGGGACTGGTCATGGTGGCTTGTGTCTATAATCCCAGCACATTGGGAGGCCAAGGTGAGAGGATCACTTGAGGCCAGGAGTTCAAGACTAATGTCGGCAACACAGAGAAACCTCTGTCTCTACAAAAAATTTCAAAAAAACAAAAATATTAGCTGGGCATGGTGGTGAGATGCTACTATTGTCTCAGCTACGTGGGAGGCTGAGGTGGGAAGATCACTTGAGCCCAGAAGTTCAAGGCTGCAGTGAACTATGATAGCGCCACTGCACTCCAGCCTCGGTGACAGAGTGAGATCCTGTCTCTAAAAAAATGAAATAAAAGTTGAACAGGAAATTTCCCTTGAACAGAAACTCCACAACTTTTCATGCCAACAGGTACCATTTTCATAGAAAGGGTAAAATTAATAGTTGAGGATCAAAACAACCCTTAGGAGAACAGAGATTTTTTGAGTAATTAAGAAAAGTCTTAAAACAAAGCTATTAACTTTTACTCATCCAACAGCTGAAGGTTGGTTTGTTTGTAGAAGCAAGCATTGGTAAGATCTTTTTGCACTAGAAAAAGTCATAACGTGAGTAATTTCAGAATTTCGCACATAGGTGAAATGGTGAATAGTAATAGAAATGGTTGGAACAACGAAGACAGGGTTTGCTAGAACTGTGTAATGAAGGTAGAAACTTTGAACTTTAAAAGTTAAACTGCGAGCAATCACAGGTAGAAAAACTGAAAACTTTGCCAATATCGTGCCAGTTCTTACACATGCACATGACAAGTGCATTGCGAAATGACGAAAACGAGCACATGGTGACAAATCAGCTGGCCCCGTGGTCAAGGGCACAGAATGGGAGCCTGGTGAGAAGAGTCCAAACCTCACCCCCACCACTCACCAGCTGGTAACTCCTGACAGCTACTTAGCCTTTCTACACTTCAGAGCTCCCCACAGTAAAATAAGGATAACAGCAACATTCACCCCACACAGCTCTTGTGAGAACAGAATTATCCCACACAGTAAGTTAATAGATACTAGTTGGCTCAGTTTATGAGATGGAGGACTAACTATTTCAGTGGAATCCGTTTTATTTGCTTTTCAAGTATGATGAGAAGCTGAATTTCTATTTAAAATGTAAACATCAGTTTGAACTGGAATCATGAATTCTGGGTCCTAGTTGAGGGTCTTTGTCTCCAGGGGGAACCATGGGAAACCACTGTCTTTCCCAGGCCCCAGGGGTGTCAGGAGGAATCGTACTAGATGAGCTTCACATTCCCTTGCTGCTTTCAAATTTTTATGATCTATGGGACCGGGAGGGAAAAAAATATTTTAATACTGCTGCTTACAAAATATTTTCACAGTAGGAACTAAAATAGTAGAGCATTTCAACACATTTATGTAACAACTAAATTAAACAAAGAGCGTGTAGAATTCCCCAGGGGGAGAGCTACAGAAGTAAAAACTGATCCAAACAGTCTTCTGAACATGTGCAGTGCTAAAGTTTTGGTGAACCCATGAACGGAACAAAAGCCCTGAGAAACTAACCCTGGTATTGCGAAGAGTAGAAGGAATAAGACAAGCTTTTTCTTTCCCTTTTTTCTCTACATTTTTCCTTCTTCATAATCTAAAATGTATATTATTGAAATAGTTACATCTTTCCACCTCATAATCTAATTTAACTAGTACTTACTAACTTACGAGGTGGTGTAACTACTAGAAGCTGGTGGAGATTTGAAGAATTTCATTAAATCTCATGTCTGCCCTTTAGGATCCTATATACACACCACAGAATGAGAGACATAAGATACCTTATAAATAAATACACACAGTGATGAGAGATACAATGTATTCAAAAACAAAAATAAATGGCATAATTCAGGGATTATAAATTTCAATGATAATCAGGTCTGAGAAAGCCAAGTGAAACCACCGCGGGCAGAGAAGATGAGCGAAACCGATGAGGGCTTTCTTGGAAAAGCAGCCCGCTCAGTTCCCGCAGGTTGCTGCCATCTGGAAATGCAGGCCCAGATCTTCTAATTTTCTAAACAGAAACAAGAATCTAGACATTTCTGTAAACTATGTATTAATTTTTTTAATGTTGGAAACTAATTCAAACATTTAAGTACGTCACGTAAATCAAACGGGCACGTCCCTGAGGTTTATGTGTCCTGTGGGCCGACAGTTTACAACCTCTGGTTTACTGAGTGCTGTGGCAAAATATTTGTTGGTACTTTATGTTGCTTCGGATGTCTTACATGATATAACTTTTTTTCTCATAAAAATGTAAGCTAATCGCTATCCCAATCTTTTCAATTCTATGGAGAAACCAAGGGCCGGGGAAGCTAAATGTGCGCACAGTCACATAACCGGTACCTAGAAGGTGTACTTTCTCACACGCACTGAAGAGGATGTGTTGAAAAAGAGGGACTTTGTGCCAGACCCGGGAGGGTAGGTAAGATCTGGGCAGCCGAAGGGAGGATATGAAATGGTTTTAGTTAGAGGGGCACATAAAGACCGAGAGGAATAAGCATGAGGTTTTCAGAGAACAGCTGGGAGGCTTGTCTGGTGACAGCAGACATTTCATATTGGGCCATATAAAATACTTTAATAATATTAAACTTAACATTCACCACAAGATAGAATGTTTAAAGTTAACAAACTTAAATAAATTGTTTTTCTATTCATTTTAATTTCTAGTGTCAACAGGCAGCAACATCCTTTATTGTCTTTATTAGTTTCCTAAGAGAAACAGGTTTTTTTAATTGACGACAGTTAAAGATGAAAGTCATGCTGACACATGCACATGAGCAAAATTATCTAATGAAATCGTCCTAATTCAGACATCCAAAAGCAACCCTAAAACAGTTATCTCATCTTTCAAACAAAAGTTAGTGTCCTTTCTAAATTATCCACAAAATTACATGGCTTAATTTCACCTGTAGATTATTCAATCTCCCTATAAAACGTATTCCTCTGACTCCTCAGAGAATTATTATCTGCTCCTCTAAGGAGTTAAAAAGCTGCCCTGGCTGGCACAGTGGCTCAGACCTGCACGAGGATTGCTTCAGCTCAGGAGTTTAAGACCAGCCTCAACAAGAGTAAGACCCCATCTCTACTAAAAACAGAAAAAATTCAGCGGGCATGGTGGCGTGTGCCTGCAGTCCCAGCTACTTGAGAGGCTGAGGCAGGAGGATCGCTTGAGCCCAGGAATTTGAGGTTGCTGTGAGCTAGGCTGATGCCACCATACTTTAGCCCGGGTGACAGAACAAGATTCTGTCTAAACAACAACAACAAAAAAAAGGGGGGTGGCGAGAGAAGGCATAGAAAATTATTTTTAAAATAAAATTAAAAAGCTGCCTTGATCACTGTGAAGAAATTTATCTACTCTTAAACAAATAATTTGTTAAGTTTCAAACCCACAAAAAGAATATTCTGAGTCCTTCAGAAACCCAAATTGTACTCTCTCCATTAAAACATCCCTCTCTTGGTGGGAAAATCAAAAATGGTATAAAATATGAGCAAGTTTATCTTGAAACTAGCCTTGAGAAATGATCCAGTGTTGTTAGAGCTTCTGACATTTATTTTCTTCAAAAGAAATTGGAAAGCTGTTTTTTTAAATGAAATACTCTAGTTCTTAAATTTTAGTTCAATTTAAAAAAATAATTTGAAAGCAAAAAAACAAAAAACAAAAAAAACACCTCTGCAGACTATCCAGTTTGTAACCGCGGGGTAAAGACTACAATAACGAGCAGAACACAAAGACTTGCTCATGAGGACATAAAGTCTAGTGAAACACAGAGAAAAGTTATCAGGCAATTAAAATATTTCAATATCAAAGTTGTAAAATATGATTTGAGAACAAGAGATTGGTGGGGGCCCCTCCCAAGGCAACCAACCTATACATGGAGACCTGAAGGAAAGGTAAGAATTAGCCACGTTTGGGGACAAGGTGGGGTAGAATTACAGAAATGTTCGAACAGAAGACATGGCTTATACAAAGGGGTGGAGAAAAGTGACTGCAGATCGCATTAGGGAAACAAAAATGTCGCTTGTTAACATCCCAACCCCCCTCCAACCCCCATATCCCAACAAAGTAAATATTGTAGCATCAAGTATAGCTTTAAATATTTTAATACACTAACTCAAACAGTATGTGGGTTTTAGGCCATTTTTCATTATGGAAAGATTAGTTCTATATTTAATACATTTTAAACATAAAAGAAGGAAGAGAGATATAGAGATAATTCTAGAGCTTTAAAATGCTGCATCTCAAAGTTAAACTTGATCTAATTATTTGGTTTGGTGTAGGCTGGTACAACCCACAAGAGCACCTAAGAATTTTTTGACAACAGGAGCATTTTTCAAACAATACAGCTCTGCTTACCCCAATTATTGAAGATTCTTAAATCTTCAATTTAAGATTAAGTGGAGTGTGTGTGTGTGTGTGTGTGTGTGTGTGTACAGGCATGAGCATTTGGCATTTGTCTGGGTCGTAGGAGTTGTAAAGATTCACAATCGCAGCCCCATCTTCCAGCAATTGATGTAGTAGTGTCGTATTCCTCAGACATATAAGGAAATAAAAATGCTGGAAGTCAAGGTAACTAATCGTAACAGTATAACATGTAGGGCAGACTGACCACTGTTACAAGCCATTTCACAAACATCAAGTGTTTCTTATTACAACCTTGTCAAATTAATGCTGCTTACTGCTCAAAAAGGATGTATGATTTTCCTCTGATTTCCATCCACTAGCTGGCAGAACCAGAACTTCAAACTTAGATCTGTTGACTTAAGGTGGAAAAAATACTTTTTCAGGAATAACGCGTGGTCCTGAAAGTGCATGGATGAGTGTGAGGAAGAACGCACGACTGGATGAGCAAGCCCCTACCCCTGGGCTCCATAAAAGGCTGAGATGCCTGAAAGTGTCTCACCAGGTACGTGGTCCCCCCCCCAGTCATTTCCACCCTAACATCCCGACCGGGCCTGCCAAGCTTCCTCCTTCCCCACTGTCTCAGCCACAGGCACAGGCTCCTCCAAGCATTTCTTCTAGTTTTCACTCAACTGCCCCCCACACTCTCTCTTTTTTGACTCCAGGCTTTCTGTCAAAAAGAGTCAGAGATCTGTATTCAAATCCTAAACTGATGTGTACAAGCTCTGTGATCCTGGAGAATGAGCTTTATGTCTCTGAGCTCTAGTTTTCTCATCTGGAAAATGGTGCTGGGGAAGCAGAGTAACTACAAGACTTTGAATTAAATATGATAACCTGAGAGGTCTGCTTGGTAGCTGTCACTGTTACATTTATGTGTTTAATGACGTTGCTGCACCCTCTATTCTTTTGTATGACTTTCAGCAATGCATACCTTGTTCCTTGTTTCTGTCTGAAGGCAGCAATTCTTCACAGATTCCATCAACAGAGCAATCCATAGCACAGGAACTCAGAGGTCAGAATGTCAGTCGAGTTCACAGCTTCACCGCGTCCTAGCTGTAAAACCTCGGACAATTTACTGATTCACTTTGTGCCTAACCTCCCTCATCCGTAAAATGGGAATAACGATGCTACCTACCTCACAGGGTTTTCTTGTTAATTAAGTAGAAATTAAACAAAATAGGAAGCACTTAGAATATGGTAGGAGCTTAAGAAATTTTGCTATTATTCTTTGTTAGTAGAAAAATTATCAGTTTCTTGGTTATTTATGCCACAGTCCAATTCTGCTGGTCAAATTATGAGGAGACTGAAATTGATCTCCAATTAAATGGATTAAAAGATCATAGATCCCAAGGGAAAAAATATGTGTGCTTGCAGATCACAATTCACTTTGTGTTTCAAGCCAAATGGAAGCAAGACTTCCCTTAGTCTGGGAACTTTAGCTTATCCATCTATTTTTTTTTTTAAAGCATTAACATCAACTTACATTTCTATGAAAACTAAATTAAATGCATAATTTACAACATAAGACCAAAATACAACGCTTACTTTTATGTTTTATTTAAGTAAAAGTAATGTAGCTAAGAGGGGAAAAACAGCCAGAATTTGCTTAAATTCATGATATTTTTAAGATCCAGAAAATATGCTTCAGGCAAAGCTGAAGTGTTTTTAGTTGCAGTGAAGATACAAGAGGATCCCCAAAGAATAAAGTGGTGAGTAGTATTTCACCCCTGAAATCTTCACTGGGGATATGCTTTTTCAGCTGTGCAGCTAATGTGCAAAACTGAAAACAAACAAGCTGAAACCTGTCTGGTCTTCATTGTATATTCCATTTCTGTAACTATCAAAGAACATATGGCCCATCATATTGATTCTCTTGTGGGTTTTTTTTGCTGTTGTTGTTCCAAGAGCAGAATGTATTCTCAGCTATATTAATCATATTTCAAAATCAAGTTTATGTTTTGATACATAGGTTTTATATGGTCCCTGATGCATTTTGAAAGCACAGAGTATTGTTTATCTATGTAGATTAGATATAACACTTTAAAAATACCAAGAAAATTGTATACTTAGCCAAATACCTGCAAACCTGGCAGATGTTTTCTAGAAGTCTCTCTCAGCACTGACATTTTTGTGTATTTTATAAGACTGACATGTGCAATTCTACCCTGGTTGTTTCCCTTAGGTTGTGTTTGTTTACAGATATATAACCTGGTACCATTTAACCAATGTGCTTCCTACCTGGTATATCTGCTGTCACCAGGCTGGTCTCCAGATATTCTCTGGAAATTACAGGCTCGTACCTGCCTCCCAGTACCACTCATTAAAAATACCTCACACTTCCCCTTTGCTTCCAGGACTATGGGGGGTACTAAGGCTGCGTAGCTTACCTAGAGCACATACACGCTGATGGGTCACTGCCGCACTGCATATAGAGATGCCTTCTGTGCTAGTATGTTTCTAACCCTCCATTACCAACTTTTTTGAATTTTTTTGTTTTTCTTTTTTAATGGGAATTTTGCATATTTCTTGGAGGTATCATGAAACAAAATAATTACTAAACAAAGAAATTAAAGAAAGGTGTTTTAAATTCAATGGCAAGTGCAAAATATTAAATTTTAATATGTTTCTTTCAAACAGAAAAAGCACTGACTGCTCATTTTGCCCAATACCTTCTGGAGCCAGTTTTAACCTTTCACTATTTTTCATCTTACCATGTTCTCAACTATCCTGGTAAAGAGCTCTGAATTCATCCATCTTTTCAATCCTCAGTATCATAGCTCAATTCTAGGACCTGAACAATTTCAGTTCATTTTTACTGCATCAATGACAGCTTTTGCCACCTCTGATCTACACTATAAACATCCTCTCGATTAAATTTCCTAAAACGTCACTTTCATCGTGTCGCAACCTTGCTCAAGATCCTACTGCGGTCCCAAGGATTACGGGGAAAGGCCCACATTCCTTACACTGACAGGTTTCCAGGGCCTGGGAAAGAGCATCCCATTTTAGTTATCAATGTAATAACCTAGGACTTCTCAACTTACTTTTTCTTCCATCAGAATAAATTCCTTTTAATTCCCTATGTCCCATGCTTATTCTGCCTCAGTAATTTTCCTAACGTTCTCCTCCTTCTGCATCTCTTCAGCTGTCCAAATCCTACCTGTCCTCCAAGGCCAACTGAAGTGTCATAAATCCTGTAAGAAATTTCAACAACTCCAGCTCACTACTCATACTGCACTAGCTGTACTGTTATCAAGAATAGAGGGAAATCTATGTGCTGTGAAGAAGTTAGAGATAACATTTTTACAAAAAATTATAGATCAAACATACTGGATGGTGACATTTAAATAATCTTTTGATGAATCTCTTTATATATAAGGGGAAGGTGACTCCTTGATTTTCAGAGTTTCAAACACAGGTGTCCCTCCTATTATTGTCTTAAGAAAACTTTTCATTTTTCAAAGCAATAATTGAAAAAATAGAGACGCCTTATCTATGTTTAGATGATAGAATTAAAATATAAATCTAAGTGTCGAAATACTCTCAAGTATTTCCCATTACATTAAAAATCTTTATAAAACTTTGTCAAGCATGAGTTTTGTTAGAAGGCTAAAGCTACTTGGTATTTTCCTCACAAGAGCTATTGCTATATCCAGAAATTTACCGATATTTACATAAATAAAGCTGTGATGAGTCTGGAAAGGAAATCCTGTCATCACCATGAATTTGCAATGTTAAGTTTTTGAACTAAAACTTTTAGGAATAAGAACTGAACAACTCTCAAACCCCAGTCTCAGTTCTATTGTGACAAATGGCAAAATGATCTCTAAGATTCCTGAAAATAAAGCAGAAATGGGTTAAATGGGACATTAAGCTGGCGCTGGTGTACTACGGGGTAAGAAGAGGACAAGGGGTAGGAGATGAGTGTACGGAATAAGTAATATCACATTACAGATGAGGGAACTTAGTGTCAAGTGACCGACTGAAGTTTCACAGCCAAATTCAAGACCATCTGAGTCCAAAACCTATGCTTTCACATTTATCATATGTCCTTGGGGGAAACACCCTTCACTGTCCTCAAAATGCTTAACGTACAACATTTCTCTTTGTCTTCTGCTGCTGGTTAGTCTTTTCTACTTTGTTATAGGAGGACACTATGACTGACTGTCAACCTTACTGTGCACATCTAGTTGTCTTTATATAGATAAGATCCTAGTATAGTTATTACACGTTTCTTAGAATTAGGCTGTTCTAACGAAAAGACTCAATTTAAAAATAAGTAAAGGACTTAACCAGACATTTTCCCAATGAAGACACAAAAAGGCCGACAGGTATATGAAAAGGTGTTCAACATCATCAATCATCAGGGAAATGCAAATCAAACCACAAGCAGGACACGCCACCTCACACCTGTTAGGATGGTATTATCAAAAAGTCAAAAGATAATAAGTATTAGCAAGGTCATAGAGAAAAAGGAAACCCTTTTAAACTGTTGGTAGGAGTATAAACTGGTACAGCCATTATGCAAAACAGTATAGAAGTTCCTTAAAAAATTAAAAATAAAACTACCATATGACCGAGCAATCACTCTGCTGAGTTTACAGCTAAACGGAATGGAAATTGGCACCTTGCAGAGAGACCTGCACTCCCATGTTCAACTGCAGCATTGTTCACAGTAGCCAGAATGTGAAAACAATCTAAGTGTTTACTGACAGAAGAATGGATAAAGAAATGGTGGTATATAAATAAATGGAATACTATTCACCCTTAAGAAGGAGATACATTTGCTACAACATGGAAGAACATGGAGGACGTTATGCTACGTAAAACACAGGAAGAAAAATACTGCATGATCTCACTTACATGTGGACTATTTAAAAAGTCAACTACGTAGAAGCAGAGAGTAGAACAGTGGTTACTAGGAATTGAAAGAGGAAAAGCGGAGAAGCATGTCCAAAGATACAAACTTTCACTTATGCAAGATGAATAAGATCTAATATCTAATATACAGCTTGAGAACTACAGTTAATAATATTGTATTCTATACTGAGAATCTGCTAAAGAGATTTTACCACAAAATAAAGGTAACTATGAAAGGTGATGAACAGGATAATTTGCTTGACTATAATAATCTCCCTATATATATACATATATATATGAATAAGCACCATATACATATCAAAACATCACATTGTACATTTTAAATACACACACCAAAAAGTCAAAAAGAGACCCCAAAATACAGTGTATTAAGCAGGGTAGAAATATATTTCTTTCTCACACCATAATCTCAACATAAAAAGTCCGGTAAAGATATGATGGTTGCAATGTCAGCACTACTCAGTTTCCCACTACCTTACTGTTCTGTCTTCCTCAATATTTGGTTTCTGCCTCACGGCGACTGTGGATCCTCTGGCTTCTCGCATCACATCCATATTCCAGACGGTAAGAAGGGAAGGGTGGGACGAAGGCCTAGCCTTTCCCTATAAGGGCAAGACCCAGCAATTGCCCACATCACTTCTACTCACATTTCATTGACCACAATTTAAACACACAGACACACCTAGCAAAGGAGGCTGGGAAAGAAGACCGTAGCTAGGTAAACGTGTGCTCAGCGAAGACTCAAGATGATATCAGCAAATGAGTCCATGCTTCAGGATGACTACAGGAAAACAGCACGCAGGTCACTGGACAGTTTCTCATTGACTCTCAGCTTCCTATTAAAGTGCAAGACAGAATCCCAGAATCTATTTTCAGCCTTTCAGATAGCAAATTGGTGAAATCAGAAGCTCAATATGAGAAAATGCCTTTTCACAGATTTAAGGAACACTTGATTAGAAGAAAAAGAAAACCCCTATGTGTACATGAAGGAGTCCACCTACTGGACAGAACTGTTAATCGGTGTGGAAAAAAATCACAAACAGATGTTTTATACTCTAGGCAGAAACCTTCTCAGCAACATGAAAATATAATTGGCTTTTTTTAAACAATTAGTATTATAATTCTAACCATTATGTATGCCTCACATCAGCGAGGGCTTAACAAATATCACATAGAAAGAAAGGAAGAAGAAAGGGGGGGGAGAGGGAGGGAGGGGGAGAGAGAGAGAGAGAGAGAGAGAATGGATCCCATCTCTCCTTCCGAAGTCCGTTTGCTTTCTGAGAAGCAATTTTAGGGGATACATGTGCATTTTCCATAGAAAGATATCTGTGTCCTCCTAGCCTAAGGGTATGGGCAAAAAAAGCAAACACTCATTTAAGAAGCAGAACTTTATTTTGTCTTAGCCAGTTTGACGCCTGTGAGAAAACAGAAAAAGATGACCTCATGACCTTCATCTGCACGCAGCCTATTACCCAGGGCTCAGATCTCAGAGGACTCGTCTAAGATCATGTACGTAAAACTACCCGAAAAAGTAGGTCTTCCATACAGATACAAGACAACCAAGTCTCACTGGGCAAGGTGGACCAACCAGGCGCGCAGTCTCACTACCCAACTCTCCCCCAGTGCCCTCATTTCATTTCGGCAGTTAGCCTCTGCGCCCTGCAGGCAGCCTAGAGAACGGCGACAAAGGCAGGAGTTGGGCTGGTCCAAGGATTCCTTTGCCATCTCCTGGACACGTCTTCCTCCTATTTGAAGCCATTAATCAGGCCAGAGCCAGCAGGCTGCCAACCCCTGCTGAAGGCATAGAGGCCCCAACGGAAGGCTTGCGTGCTGCGCCGACACCACTCCTGATGACTCCAACATCTGGAAAACAGCGTTTCGCAGCAACGATCAGAACTTCACTGATAAGCGGCAACTCACATGCTGTGTGCTGTGCATTAGGAGCACAACAGGAGTAGCAAAGTGGTGTCCCTTGGATGGTGCCACAAGGGCTCAGTGCTTTCCTCTGAGGCGAAGACTTTTGTATCTCAAGGGAGAACCTTCAGGTACCAGTGCGTTCTGCCAAGACTTCAGCCATTTAGGATTAGGAGAAATAAGCTACATTTAAATCCTGACCCTTTCAATTTTCTATTTCCAGCTCATTCACGCCAATTAAGAATTTAAGTATTTTTTTAAATATTAGATTTGTTTTCTAATCACAAAAGTAATACATAACAGGTTAAATAACAGTGATGAACAGGGGCAGATTACTATATTTTTTGTTAAACATTTTATATTGTATTTATATTACTTCCCTACCCATCTCTTCTGTATACTAACTCTAGTCTCAATTCTATTTCTTCCTCCAAACTCCCATCCTACATCCTACCAACACTGCAAAACAAGCACCAACAGATATCTTTAAGTGTGGCAGCTATTTATCTTTACTTTCTAGTGCCCTATAATGATTATGTATTAATTAAACAAATCCAAGGAGAAAGGTCCATTTGGTAAAACTCGTTAAACCACCCTTATAAATAGTACCCACATTTCCTCCTCTCACTATGCTTACTATCTGCATTTTCCCTAGCTAGGGCCTTCGACGTCTCCCTCGTCAGGTATGGTCTCGGATCTTGAACCACAGTCCTACTGCACACCCGCCACCTGCTGCCCAGATTGAGATTCTGTCACAAAGCAATCTCAGCTTCGGCTCTTCCCCACGTCCCCCAGACCTGACGCCACGGTACTTCTTCACTCTTCTTCACATCAGGGAACTCACACATGTTAACTCTTGTTCCCACTGATTAAATTCTGTTTTCCGATGTTTTTCTGGCTTGTCTGAGCAGAAATAACTGTCAAACTGGGAAGCCAGGTAGACGAGGCTGCCATGGACATTCTCTCTCAAACGTTAACGAGAGAGAGGCTACACAGGTATGACAAAGAGGACAAATGTATATTCAAGCACCGGGTAATGGTAATATGGATAGAATGATGTCTATAATTTCAAGTAAAAGGAAAGCCTCCTGAGAATTAGCTAAGAATGAGGACAAAATGCCAAATTCCCTCAGATTTTTTTTTTTATTAAGCTTATTTGGCACAAGAACGTAGGGCTTTCAAATACAAAAAGTGCCCAATAAATATTGTTGGCTTAGCCTAACTATATAAACATCACACACGCGTGCACATGCTCTAAAACAAAACTATTAAGAAATACATCAAAATGTTAACAATAGTTGTTTCTGAAGAGTTGAAATCTGAATAATTATTTTTCTTCTTTTCTCTACAGTTTTTGTTCAAATGTTTCCTAATTAATCTAGTCTGGGTTAATTTTATTATGAGGGAAAAAATGACTTACCCAAAAAAATAAATGCCAGCATCCCAAATGGAAGGAAATTCACCTAAGCATTGAAACCTCTAACCTGCATGACCGGCTGAGCACAGCTCCAGAAATAATGGATCTAATAATAATGAAGGGAGCAGACAGCAGACTTAAGCCTCCACTAAGTAGAATCTGGAACGAATCCCAAAGCTTGGTGTTACTCTGGTGTGTCTGAGCAGAAAAGTCAGTCCAGGTCTTTCTTAGTACATGACATGTTTGCAAAATCACAAGGATTTGGCTTCTGTTCTGGTAGAGATTAGCTGCTAAAAGCGGGACCTGGTAACAGCTGGGAACTGTAAGGGATTTGACCATGGCCGTACTCCCCTCGCCTATCCCAACAGAAAAGACGCTGCGCTAAAGCCCGGGGAGCCCTCAGAACAGTATGATGCTTTAATCACTCATTCCCTACATACTTACTGGGTGCATACTCAGTGCCTACGCCAAAATATTTTAGACTCTGAGTATTCAAAATAGGACAAATGAGACAATCAGACAATGTCTCTTCCCTCGTGGATCTTACATTCTACACGGAGATGTAGGCAATAAAAATATAAAGAAAAATAAAACGGGGGAAGAATGCTCCTTTCAGCAGGATAGTCGTGAAGTCTATGACGAGCTGACACTTAGGTACTGGGAGAAGTGAGAGGGCAAACCATATGGCCATGTGAATGAAGAGCATTCTGGACAGAGGGAACAGCAAGTGCAAAGACCCTGAGAGCATCCATAAAGTGTTGAATAACAGAATGACTAGAGAACAGTAAGGACAGAGTAGTCAGACAGTCTGAGACAGATAATGTAATGCCTTTGGGACACAGTAAGGATTTTGGATTTTATTGACTATAAGAGGAAGTCACCAGAGGGTTTTACACAGAGGGTAACAGCATAGCTGCATTTTAAATGAATCTTTCCAGCCATGGGTGAAGTACAGTTAAATGAAGGCAAGACTAAATACAAGGGGCTGAAGGATAAAGCAAGAATCCAGGCTTGAATGGAAGTGGTGGCAATGGAAACAGAGAGGAGTGGTCAAATTCAGAATAAATTCAGAAGTTGCAGAACCAGCAGTTTCGCTGATGGGCAAGGTGAGCCAAAGAGTGGCAACAGAGGTAATGTCAAAATTTCTAACCAAAGCAACTAGATGTTACCATTACTTGAAAAGGAACACTATGGGAGAAACAGATGTGGCAGAGAAAATCAAGAATTCAAGTTTGGACATGTTAAATTTAGGTAGATACCTGGTTATGAATCTGAAGTTCAAGGGAAAGATTCAAGCCAGAGATAGAACCTGGGGGTCTCCATACAAAGTAATTAAGAGATCACGAAGGAAGCACAGGAATTGAACATATCTAAAGAAGAGAAGAGGTTCAGACACAGAGTCCTGGGACTTCAACATTTAGAGATCAGGATGAAGAGGATCTAGCAGAGAAGACCGAAAGGGAACAGCAGCGAGACAAGGGGGAAATTAGGAGAAAGACGTCCCAAAAGTCAACTGAACAAAATGTCTAACAGAACGCACTTTGAAGTTTCCATGTCTTTTCTCTGATCTCAGAGCCCTGGTGAAATGACACTACCTTAGATCGAAATGAAGGTGTCCATGTCCCTTTGAAATCTACAAAGCAGACTAGTGGATACTGTGCCGTCCCATTATTGGTTAGTTTAGCCCTTCACCCACTCTCGCTTCTGTCCCTTCTCTTCCGGTCTGTGTCACCAGGGAATGACAGTGGATGCAGCACGAACTGAAGGGACCACAGATTTTTCGAGGTAACACATACAGAAAGCCAAGCTTGGTTGTGAGCATTGTACAACTAAATTAAATTGCAGCGTGCTATGCTGATTCAGTAAAGAGAAAATGAGTCTCGGATGTAAGTAGTTTTCTTCTGTTCCAGCTCCACGCAACCAATATCTTATGTATTCATTTACTTCCTTACTCTTTCACCCTATTATGTTAAGCTTATTTTTAGCTATTTTTGGGCATCTTTCAGAAGAGGCAAATACTAAGGACTACAATAGAACACAACCCACAGGATCCAAAAAACAACGTACTGAACACATCAACGTCAAAGGAAAAGAGATCACCTTTCTTCCCAGAGGACTCAAGGATTCCTTTTTGCTAACTTCAACAGCCTGTGAGTCTTCCTGACTTGGATATTAATTGCAGGGACTACTGGTATTACTGCTATAGATTACAGTATAGACTAAAAAGAAAATAAAAGCATATTACATTGGTTATTTATTGGACTTCATTAATATTTTTGATAAAATTAGTGCGATAAGTCCATCAGAAATGTCACTGAATTAGTAGATGCAGACAGTATAAGTAGGCATCTTTTGAATCAGTGTAATGTATCTTTATTTCTATTATCCATGAGAGAATTTATCACACATTTTACAAGAGGTTCACTGGCTTGGCCACAACACAGAAACTGAATCATGCATGGACATGCGTTCCTTGCATACAAGTTACTTTGGGGACCCCCGATCAGTTTACATGGAAGTTAGAGCTTGGGCACTTGAAAAGGTGATTTACTCAACAATGCTTGACTCTTTGATCCCAAATCTTGGCCTTGCTCTCCACATCAATTTTCAAAATCAGAAAAAAATGATGCCTCATAAAAAGCAGAAATCAAAGTGGCCCTCATAAGGAGCAAAATAGGTCACTGTATCCCCGGACCACTAGCTTTTATTTTGGCAGGATTTTTTGTTGTGGTGGAAATAATTTCTTCACAGACAAATAAGGTTAAGGAATGCCTAGTTAAACAGTTAAACAGGTTTCTTCTGGGTGGTCTTCTTAGAGCCTTAACTATTGTAATAGCACATTGTGAATCTCTGAGAGGAACATGGTACTTTAGGTCTTTTAAACTTATTTGGCCACAAAAATCCTTTACTTTCATAGCATCTTAGAGGATTAGTATTCCCTGGAACATGTTCTGAAAAATGATAACACAAGTGGTATCCATTATATCAGTCAGCTGAAATTATCTCTACCGATTTTCCATAGCCCTTTGTTCATACTCGGTTGTTGAACTCTTCATTTTATGTTGTAAAATATCCATTTGCACTAGTCTGTGAACTTTATGGGAGTAGAAATGCCTCCTTCATTTCTTTATTCTCTGGACCCAGCACAATGCCAAGAAGAAAACACTGAATAACTGAGAATAAATGCATTCAGGCCTGCAAAATGAATGACTGAATTCTTAAGTGAGTTCTGTTAATATAGCTCATACATTTTTTTTCAGAGTGGCAAGGACCTGGCCAAGCAGGACCGGGTGCTGTGGCAGCTATAGCATGGATGAGGGAAAGCAAGGAAATTTCAAAATGCCAGAGCTTTCCAGGGCCTGTCCAAGGACAAGAAGCAATGTGAGCAAGAACCTTGGATAAAGTTGAAGGTGTGGCATTTCCAAAAATGAGTATCAAAATAGAAGAAATTTTTCAACCTAACAAAATACCGTTCATGTTTTTAAAAATTCAAAATTATCTTTCTCTTCTTTCTATAGAGAATGTATAAAATGTTTTAACATGAAGTAATCAAAGAATATATAGCTAAAAAATGTAGGAAAAAAGAATTATTAGGGAGCTACTTAAAATTAACTTACAGATTTTGTTGTACTTGTTATTTTTAATGTATAGTTACATATATTCACTTTCTTAATTTATATACATAGTTTAGTATTAATATTTTTTTAAAGGCACCCAAAATTGTATAAGCTTCAGTCTGTACAAAACCATGATCTCCCTGAGGGAGAAATTATTAATTAAAATCACTTAGCCAGAAAATAATTAAAATTAGACTTGAAGCCAGGGCTGATTGGTCTCGAACAGTTCTTTCTATTGCACCATCACCAGCTTTATCATTTAAACCTCAGTGTAAATAAATCTCATCTCCTCTTGAGAATAAATTTGGAGGGAAAGAAAATCAATGAGGCTTGCAGAGAAAGTAGTATTATTACTATTGTATTAAGTACACAAAGGGGAAGCTAGAAGTACCTGAAGATAAACTTCTCCTACTTCACAACTTCGCCTAGACTTGTGCCGCTGGCCTCTGAGCGTACATGAGTGTGAACTTTTATTCTGTCCTTACCCTTGCACTTCTATAAATTAAAACCATTATAAATATGGTTTCACAATCGACATGCCCACGAGATTGTCTAATGGGGAAAAAGAGAAATCTGCAGTACACCCTTTGTGTATGGAAATCTCTCTCACGGGTACCAACCTATTTTTATTTTTGGATGCTTTTTATTATCGTGGTGGTTGTGCCATTGGTACATGTATCCAGTGGCAATTTCATGACTTACATATCCAATAAATGCTGTAAATAATTAATGCTAACATTAAGTATGCTAATAAGCTTACAGGATTGTTTCCTAAAATAATTACACCAATAATGTAAAAAGTTTACAATAGGCAGATAGACAAGCCAATCACATTGAGATTTGATCATTTTTCTGAAAGATTCAGAATGGCTTAGCTATTAAAGCTAGTGAAAAAAACCTTCCCCTGGGGACTATTTTCCTGATTCATTTTGTACCATGCCAGTACTGATCAAAAAAAAAAAAACGACTAAAAGCACAGGGCTCCTTAATAGGAGTAAACCTCAACACACCTAATACACAGCTACACAGCTCTGGGCAATCGAACATTGTATTTTTGCCAATAGCAAGCAACAGGCACCCTTTGCTTTTATTAACACAGTTCAGCTGATATGAGCAGACAAAACTGAAAGAGGAGAATGTGCTTTATCATCTGTAGCTGAATTTCAATTTTCTCTTTCAAGTACAGTTGAATGCATTTTCTTTGCAACCCAAAGACAGAAGATCTTGATTACTGTTGCAAGAATAATCTCAGCCTTTGTGAGAAAAAGATGGGGAAAATAAATAGTCTCTCTGGATGATGTGTCAAGTTTGAACTTACAAAACAAGATATATTCTTGAAGGTAGGGAAATTAAATTAAGGTGAAATGGTAGACCCATTAAAATGACAACTGAAGGCTTATTTTGTAGGCCATGGCTGGCTTCCCAATTGTCCTCTGTCTTAGCCTCACCCTAGGGGCACAGACAACAGAACTAGAAACAAACAGGGTTAAGACAGGGGCAACTGTCTGGGAAAAAAGGTCACTCAGGGTGTAGGCCCTGTCATGAACTGCTAGCTCTTGTAAAATAAGGTTCCAACTCCCTTCCCTTCTACCACCATCCATGTTTCAGGTCTTGAGAAAAGGAGTTGCTGTCTCTTCAGATTTCTTCTCATTTTTATCCCTGTAAAAAACATCAATCCAGCACCAGCTCAGCTGGATTCTCTCTTTACGCCTCAGGAGAATGCTATGCATTCCCCTTCTTGAGTGTACGGAAAAGTTGTATTTGTCTGAGTCACCTTTACTAGCGACAACTCTTGGGCTTCGGCTAAGAGGCAGAGTGCTCCACTGCTCCCAGCATGATCAGAAAACACTACTTGATGAAACAGCCCTTGACTGTCCCCTTTCAAGTATTCTATCTCACACGCCCTTCCATGTGCTCCCGATGGCTGCCAACTCAGCACCCCCTCCGGATCCCGCCCACACCCCCCTCCGCCCCCCTCCACTGCTCAAACTAAACAGCCCATCCCCAGTTTACCCGACAAATCGGTCTGCCCAAACGGGTGACGGTGGTTTTAGAGGGCATGTTTACACGGATGTGAGAGTTCCGGTCTCCTCATCACACAACCCATCCCCACGCTGGGTAATACTTTAAACTAGAAGATTAATGAGGATTTTTCAGATCTCATTTTCTTTTACCTCACAAAAAAATTTGATATCGTTAACGTCAATTTAACATCACTGTTTCTTCAGCTTCCCTAATTATACTGGCTATGTTCTCTGATCTCTACTTATTTCTCCTCCTAACCCTCTGTGGGCTTCCTCCAAAGTCTAATCTTTTTGCCTTATAACACGAAGGACTTACTCTTATAAATGCCAGCACCTTTAGGTTGGTGAACCCTGGACCTTAACCTCCGGCATAGAATTCAAGGACCGGAAGTTTAACGTCTAGAGGGAGTTTTCTCCTGGATATAGTCACTGGCCAATATCCAGATAAACATTAATTTGCCACTTTCCCTTCCTAATTTATATTCTTTTCTCCAAATCCTGAAGTTAACCTCTGAATTACTTTTCCTTCCATTCATAAATTAAGTCTACAGGAACTGTGTATTCTTCTTCTGAATTCTCTGTTCTAAAAGCCAAAATTATATTAGATATTCTGATCTTTTATTGCTTAGATTATTTCAGTATTTCCCTAATTGGTTATCCTGACTCAAATCTCTTTCCATTTATCACTGATTAATTTTCTTGAAATATTGTTTCTCATTCATTCACTTTCCTATTTAAAAACTGTGTTGGTGCCACATTGTCTATAGCATCTGGTTTAAACACTTTGGTCCTGGCTGATACACTCATTGCTGCTAGCATGTATCTTTCTATTCCCTAATCATAGAATTAATCAGTGGGTCACAATGTACTGTAACAAAATACCTCTTGTTAGTTAATCACCATATTACAATATATTTGGAGAAAAAAATTAACAAACGTGTTCAAGAAATGATCTTAGTTCATATTAGTTCATATTAGTCTACAGCTGATATGCTGTCTTCTTTCTTTACTTTTTATACAAAATAAGGCCCAACTCATGTACCTTCTCCTCTAGTAAATATTATCAATTACGCCAATCTGCCTGTGTTGATCTTTCTCCTCTTTCAACTACTATAGCTTTAAAATATACTAACTATAGTATACTATATGCTAATAATTACATCTTAAGTAGCTTCATCTTTCAAGCTAGATTTTAATACTAATCTATTTGAAAAAATGTCATAGTATTAGACAGAAAATAAAATAAAAATTCTTAGAATGAGAATCTAAAAGACGAGTTAAGAAAGGCAAGTGAATAAGAGATTATCTCCCAACTATTGGATTTAGCTAGTAGTAAGAGAATAGATTATCTCAACACCCTGATAGGCATAAAATCCATTTTGATAAAGCTTTGGAAAGAATGGAAATCTAAATGCCCTTCAAGGAGAGAGGCTCGACAGTCAGAGTTTTGTGAGTGTGTGTATGTGTGTTTTTATTGTAAGTGTGCGACATCTGAGCACATATGTATGTGGGGGATGCTCTTTCACCAATGAGGAAGAGACAGTTGTGAGCTAAATAGTTGGCCTTCCATGAGAAACTGCAGATTCCTGTAGGCTTCCAAGCTCATGATAGACGCTATCCAATCTAAATTTCATCCACAAATTCATTTCATAAATGAATTTAAAAGTAATTTCCATTTTAATGATTCTTCTGCAACATTGACATAGGCATTTTTAATCTTAAAATAGTAAGTATAATAATTATTACAATAGCTACTATTTGTGGAGTACTTGCTGTGCCCCAGGTATAATGTTAACAGCTTTATCCAGCAGAAATGACACAAAGTCATGCAATGGATATGTGGGGAAACGAAACATCCCTAGATTTCTCAGTGTTCCTATAAAAAGCCCAAACCTTCTGCAACAAGTAAATGTATTCACTATAAAGTCAGAGAATCTTTTCTTTCATTTCTTCTAGAAACATTTGCACATACCAGAAGGATTAAATCCGTAGCCAAATTGTTTCCCTAAGGATGGAGCTAACTGTTCTGATCTCAAATTACATTTAGATCTCTCAAAGACAAAAAGTTACATACTGGGATAGGTACCTGGGCACTGGATGAAAGTACTGGGGAGACAATTCCTAGGTATTTACATTTCAAGGAAGAATGAGACCAAGGACTTGGAGAACCCTCTAGGTGTGAGACAAACAGGGCCATCTGACTCCTGGGGAGATTTTATTTACATACTAAAGTTCTGGGGGGGGGAGCTGCTGGGGGAAGGCCCATTACATTTTCAAAAAGACCCCCTCAGAGAGGGGGGATAACTTCCTCCTTGCCCTTTAAGTAAGCAGAGAAATTTCATTTTGATCTTGTGGTTTGTATATGGGTGGTTTGGCTTCCTGAGTAGAAAATAAACTTAGCTCTCATTAAGTCACCACAAATACAAGACCTGGGGCCTGGGGCGGGAGTGGGGGGTGTTCTTATTATTAAGAAATCTGTCACTGATACAGGATACCTCAAATTCAGAATAAAATAAAGACAAATATTGCTATAACTTGAATGTTTGTGTTTCCCCAAAATTCCTATGTTGAAATCCTAACCCCACGGTGATGGTATTGGGAGGTGTGGTCTTTGGGGTGATTAGGTCATGAGGGTGCAGCCCTCAAATGAGATTAGTGCCCTTATAAAAGAGGCCCCAGGAAGTTTGTTTGCCCCTTTTCCACAATGTGAGGACACAGTGAGTAGGTGCCATTTATGAGAAAACAGAGACTTCACCAGACACCAGATCTGTTGGCACCCAGATCTTGGACTTCCCAGCCTTCAGAACTGTGTGAAATAAATTTCCATTGTTTATAACCTAGCCAGTTTATGGCATTTTGTTACGACAATCCAAAAGGACTGAGACAAATATTAACAATTGAACACTCAACTTTATAGTCTCAGCAGTTCTGAAAACTCAAGTACAACATAAAACTTTATTTCTACATCTTACTATAATTTCTGCCTTTGATCATCTAACCTAGCACAAAAAACATCAATCTTCACTTTCAAATTCAACCTTTCCTGTGATTTCTCATTCTGGTTTCAGAAAAAGCACATGTAACATTGACGCATCAAGGATGGTGTTCATATGATCCTTGTTCATTTTTTCAGAGATATCCTGTGACAATATAACTTGTCATATATTGCCTCCACATGAATATTAAACATGGATTACTACTGGAGCAGGTAATGAAAATGGTCTCACTGACCAATCTGATTCCCACCTTGGCTATGAGGCATAATCAAACATCTGAAATTTCAGTTCAATTATCCTATTGTCTTCATCACAGACTTCCCACCCTGATGAAGTTGGGGGTAGGAAAAATCAGTAATTGGCACTCCTATTCAAGTTCTGAACAAAGGAGTTAGCTTAATGTGAGATCAAAACATTACCTCTGTATCTAATAAAGCAGACAGTAAAGAGTACAGTGTATCTGTTGTGATGATTAGTTTAATGTGTTAGCTTGACTGAGCTAAGAGATGCTCAGATAGCTGGTAAAACATTACCTCAGGGTGTGTCTGTGAGGGTGCTTCCAAAAGAGATTAGTATTTTAATCAGCAGATTGAGTAAAGAAGATCCACCCTCACCAATGTGGACATGCATCATCCAAACTATTGAAGATCCCAATAGAACAAAAAGCAGAGGAAGGGCAAATCCACACTCTGCCTTTCTGAGTTGGGACACCCATTTTCTCCTGCCCTTAGACACCAGAGCTTCTGGTTCTCGAGTCTCCAGTTCTCAAGGCTGAGTGAGGCATTGGAGTTGGGATTTATACCATTAGTGCATCTGGTTAATCACACCACCAGCTTTCTTGGTTCTCTACCTTGAGGCAGCATGTCATGGGTCTTCTCAGCCTCCATAATTGCATTAGACAATTTCCATAATAAATCTTTTCTTATATCTATCTCAGTGTATCCTGTTGGTTCTGTTTTGAGCCTATCTTTAAAATGGGAATTATAGGAATTCTTAGTTCAGAGAGTTAATACATCATATAAATGAGATAACATTTGCAAAGTACATAGGACTGTACTGGGCACTTAGTAAATATTATGGAATTTTTTTTAAATAAACTATTAAATAAATAGAACCTTCAGGGGATGGGTAGAGACATGAATAGAAGATTTATCAATGTATACTTTTTCTATCACTTTAGTTTTTGAACTATGTAGAAGTATGGTTCAAAAACAATAACAAAAGAATACATATACTTAACAAAACTGGCCCCACCCATGAAATTTAAACACAAGCCACTCCCAGACCCTGCAACAGTTAATCCAAAGAACACAGCGTTCTTAGAAACCAGAGTTGAATGGCATCTAAAGGAAGAGGAAAACATTCTTGGATTCAACACCACCAGGATGCTTGTCAGTTTATGTCAGTAGCACACAATCTAGAAAACTCCTATCAATAGGTTCTTTTCGACACTAAGGATTCATCAAATCTAGGTGGCAAATGCACTTAGCATACTGTCACCTCCCTCAGAGAGTGACATTTGAGATATTCCTGACTCCAGAAAAGTATAAAAAGTTGCAATCAAAACCATCAGGTTTTACTTAAGCATATTTCCCCCCCTACAAAGTGTTTTAAAGACCTCTTCATTTCCAGGCGCCCCGTGAGCCCGTTTCTGGCGCTCTGGTGCCGCGGGAAGTGGCCTCTAGCTTACGGAACAGCCCACATTTCAATCCTGTGCCACAGCAGCGCTTTCCACTGCCTCTGGTTACGGAATTGCTAGGCTGGTGAAACCGGCCTCTAAGGGAGGGTTTCTCTCTTATCCCATTTGTTTCGGCTGGAAAATCACCCTCCACAGATTCCCGAACTGAAGCTGCAATGAGCCCCCGGGGGTTCCAAGGAGCACTAATTCCTCTTCCATGTGCCCCTCTAGGCACGGTCTTTCATCATGGAACTGTTCAGATTTTGACGGCCGCTTTTTTTCTAGTACATATTTTTCTGCAGCAATGAAATACACCTCTAGTTTTTATTTTCTTCTTTCTCCTACACCTCTCAGAAAGTTTTAGTTAACTTCTTAACTGTGTGATCGACGGGATGTTGAGTTTCTAACTGCTTATTAACTGGTCTCTTCTCCAACACATTCATGCTGTTCATTAATGCCTCGCCCAATTCCCCTAGAGTTTAAACACTTCCGACCTAGGCCATGCCAGCAGCATAAAACCCCACAGATCACTCCGCAACACCGAACTCCGCTCTCGTTTTCTCGTCATTCCCACTTTACTCCTAGATGTTAGGGTGTGAGGAAAGCCCAAAATGTGACGTCTCTTTTCCCTCTGGGAGAAACCATGGAAGTCGCAAATAAAAAATAAAAATTCCTTACAACTGCCAAAGCAGCTATTGAAGACTGTGGCTTATAACCGTGAGCTTTCTGATACCGAACCCCAGAATTACGGACTCACCGTCAACGACACCGACAGCAGTTAGAAGAAGTTGGCGCCGAGGCAACCTCCTTCCCTGGCAATTTTACAGCCTGGAGGGGTGGAGTAAAGCGGGCACTTACGGTGCGCGGCTCCTGCCTAGCATGAAAGGAAGGGGCGGTTACACGTGCTGTTTCCTTCCAAACTGACCAATCAGACAAACGATTGCCGCCGCCACAGGAAGAAGTATCGAGGCAGACCGTTAGGAGTGTTGCTCTGATAGATGTCCCTCTGTGATGAAGGAAACAAGAGAATTCAGCTAGGTGTTCCTGCTCTCCAACATAATTCATAGTCACTCCTGTAGGGATCTTTTCCTCCTGTATCACAACAGTCTTTTGGCAAGGGCACTATTGCTTTCTCTCAGTTACATCTTTATCCCACTTGGTCATGAAGGAACTGAGATTGCCTGCAACCCCAATGCAAGCTAGAAGTCCCTTGTAGACCTCTTCTAAGCGTGCTAGGATGCTTATTTTGGTGACGGTATAATATTTTGTCCAAATTGGGACCTTTGAAAGTGAAAGGGGCAATGTAACTAATTAAAATTATGTTTTTATTTTTTTTTGAGATTTTGAGATTTTATATTGGTGGGCCAATAAAGAATGCAATTCAAAATTTATTTTGAACAATGAAATTATTTCTAAAAATTAACTGTATATTAAATAAAAACTTTTTTAAATGTCTATTAATAACATGAACATTAAACGTATAGAATGATAATTCTTGGCACATGTTAATTTATTTTAATTCGTGTTTCAGCTTTAATTATCTTTTTATTGGGTCACTAATATTTTCTGAAGAATACTTTTTTAATATGGTATTATTGTTTTTAAAATTTTTGTAAATTGCCTACAGTCTTCTCAAACATGTAGTTTATGGTTGATATATGTGAAATTGTTTACACCTTCACTTAATTTTTCACTGTAGATTATAATATTTTTAACTGAGAAAATAAGCTCAGAGAAATTTTGCTACACAGAAAACATCATTTCTATTTTTTCACATTGAAATATGAAATTTTTTTCAGCCCAAATATTTTCCCAAGTACTCTTCTTTTGCATTTATTCAGAGTACCTATCTTCAGGAAATATTTGTATGAGATAAACTTCATAAAATAAAATTTATATTATTTATGATTATTTTGAAGATTTTCCCAAATTTAGATTCTGCAAATTGAAAAGCCTTTTAAATTTTATTTTATTTCTCTAAGAATGTGAATTTATACAAATTAGGAGAGAAACCCCATCAAAAGATTCTTCATACAGATATAAAATATTCCAAAGCACAATTACAGAATTTCAAAGTTAAATATTATACATTATTTAAGGTTCAATTAAATTTTTTCATATTATCTCTTGATTTTGAAGGGGTAAATTTATATGTCTTCCTTTGTCATAAGCTTCATTTTAAATAACTGCAATCTGCAAAATTTTCACAGCCTGAATTTTATTTGCACAGCAATTGAATTGTTTGAATAAAAATTTTCAAGTGATTTTTAACATAATGCAATAAAATCTTATAAATCTCATGTTACAAAAATTTAATATTTTTGTAGACCATTTATTTACAAAGTAGTTTTTTTAAGGATCCAATAGTTGTAAAATCCTGTTTAAAAGTAACAAAGAAAATATGTGCTATTATGTTTGTCTTTTTTTTGGTACTCAACTGTAGTTTTATCACAAAAAGTTTGATTCATTTGTTACCTACAGCATTATTTTTGAATTTTAGCAGTTATATAGCTTATATATCAATTGCTGTTTAGATGCATTTATGAATTATGTGCACACCACAGCCAATTCCAAGGATACAGTTATTTCAAAAATGTCTCAATCTAAAATGAATTTTCATTTTTTAACTGTGAACTTGTGTTCTGCCCAATTTAAATTCATGTTATACTGCATAATTTTATTTTAAATATTCTTTCAACTGAACATGAAATAACATTCACAATAATAGCAGATGCTTTACTTTTGAAGAATGAATTTTTCAAAGTTTTCATTCAATGGCATGAATTGAATGAGAAAATAAACAGTCATGGGTAGTTACTTAACTGATTTTTTATTTAAAGCAGCTCTTAACAATGATATAAAACTGGTATTGGGTAACATTAACAGCTATCATGTCTCAATGTACAGGCACTAGAAAATTTTGGACTAAAAATAAAAATTAATTAGATGAATAATTAATTTAACTAAAGGAAAACTTGTATTTCACTGTGTTCTATGTATATGTTATGTTCTTATCTTCCAGTACAGTCTTCTTAAAACAACTAATAACTTTTGAAGTAAGTGCTGATGATTCTTTTGCAGATTTATGTCTTCCGGTCTGGGAAGGTCAGGCAAACAGAGACAGACTATCGTTTGTTGTCGGTGGAATCTGACAATGTGTTAAAATCAGAATTTTGTTTACGGCCCACGTTACGTACATTTCTAAATAAGACCACGGTGAAAGTGAGAAGTACAAGGTCAAGAGCTAACAAACCCCCCTGACTTATTTTAATGCAAACAGAGATACTAATTTTTCAACAGAAATTTTTAAAAATGGGATATTATATTGGACAAGATACCAAGAAATAAGATATATGCTCTTTTGTGTAGTGTGTTTCTGTGAGCCTGACACTTTCCTAACTCTCCAGATAAGAAATGAAAATAAGTCCCCTCTGACAAGATCTTCTTTCACCTAACTTCTCTCAAAACATAAATTTTGTTTACTACCCCATCTCTCACTCACTCCCAACATCTAATCTCAGAAGAGGGTAGAGGGAACACTGTGCTAACCTCTCCTCTTTTCGCATAACTCTTTCTCATCCATCTCCAAAACACTAACCATCGCAGCTTTTTTCCCAGTTTAGACCCCACTCGTACGTACAATTTGAGGGTGAGAGGTGAACAGAACTCTCTAAGGCAGATTTTGTCACTTCCCAGGTTCTTTTCTTTGTAGTGCAATATGAGGAGAAATTAGAGAGTGGGAAGGAAAGCAGGAAGGGTGAAAAAATAAGCAATACATGGCGTAGGTCTTAGAGAGACAGGTACAGAGACTTTTGAAGGCAAAGATAAGGAAGTAACTGTGACTTATGGGGAAAGAATTAGAGATAAAAGGGGCTTTTGACAAGTGTCGTTTGAGTTATGTGTATACACTACCTAAGAAATCCAAGTAAATAAATTTATTTTGCAATTAATTTTTGATCTCTGTGCCATGATTCTTTGACTACCATACTGTAATCTTATGATTTCAACAGGATAAAATATAGAATAGCCAATGGAATTTAGGAGAAATTTTCATGAAATAATGTCTTGATCAGAAAGAATACAAATGTAAAATAATTATCCAGCTATACTAGCACTTTTAAAATGTATTTCATCTATGATATCAGGCTACACAGCCCTGCAGCCTGGTCATGCACAGGATATTAAGAGAGGCTCTGCGGCATGCAAGCTTTTGTTTTTTAAACTAATGGCTTACAAGTTATTTGACAGAATTGACATCTCCATTTATTTAAATCATATGGACTGCTTATTTATAGAGCTGTCTAAATTTGTGAAATGCAATCTCAAAACTAATTTTAAATTTGCCTAGTTTCAAACTGTCACTTAATTAGCTCGGTTGCTGCCCACCATCAGGTCTGAAGTCAATCAGCTAATTAAAGGCACGGTTAAGGGAAAGGCGTAATATCAGCAGGAAGGATATAGTATCTTCACTGTCACAATCCCAAAGCTCAGAGTTTCCTTGATTTAAATTATGCTGCTATGTTTAGAAAAGGTTCAGGAAGAAGTCCCTCTGCTCTCGTACCTGAATGACCTCTAGTTTTAACACCCTGCTTGGAGAAACATCTGTGAGCCAGTTCTCTTACCATCTCGTTTCATATGTTATAAATGTAGAGATATGTATCCTCTATGAGTTTCATTAAAGAATAAATGATCCTTCCTCTGTAGCCACTGATCTGGATTGGTGCTTGACTATTAGGTAGTGAGAGCACACGCAACACACCAAATGACAAAGATCAAAGGGAAATGATAGCTTGGGTTATTTTTCATAGGCTAGAATTATGTACTAATTATAAGGCTAATTATTCAAAGATCAGATTTTTTTAGTAGCTCAATGTGGATAATCTAGGGCAAAGTTATCTAAACTCTACAGAGGTTTTTCTACTGCCAAGAAGGTGCAAGATGATGACAATCACTAAATAGATTACTGTATAATGTGAATATATGTGACAATTAACAATGACCATAATTCTTTGACACTCTCCCACGGCAAGGTGAGAGCTGTGTCTCCTCGCCTTGAATCTGAGTAAACTCTGTAACTACGTTGACTAGTAGAATATGGCAGAGACAATACTGCACTAGTTTGTGCACTGGGTGTCAATAGACTTGCTGTTTCCGCTGCCTATCACTTGGAATGCTTACTCTGGGGAAGCCAGCTGCCACCTTAAGAGGTCTGCTGTGGCACGAGAAAGCCCAAGGTAGCCACATGAAGAGAGAGACCCTCCAACAGCCACTACCATTGTACCCCTCTCAGCTCAGGTATCAGGTCTGTGAGTGAGAAAAACATTCCTGTGACTTCAACTTTGGCTGCTATTTCACTGCAATTGCACAAGCCACCCTCCATGAGAACCACCCAGGGGAGCCCACAGAACAGTGAAAAAAAAAACCCCAATACATTGTTGTTTTAACCAAATTTCAAGGAAGTTTGTTAAGGAGACAACTAGAATAACACTTAACATTTATGAAGCACTTACCTTTGTGCCAGATACTTTTCAAAACATGTTCACTTGAATCAGTTCATTTAAACATTAAAAACATTCTTGACAAATTATAATCATATCTAATTATGGGGTACACAGCCATGTTATGATATATGTAAAAGATATTTAAAATACAACAACAAAAGGAACCACTCTTGAGATAAGTGAATTATCCTTATTTGACTGAGGAAACCGAAAAGCAATGAGATTAAATAATATACCTGAAGTCATATACTAGTAAGTGGTATCATGAATCTAGAGCCCTGGGACCACCACTGTGCTAACCTACCTCTTGGTAGCAAATGAGGCACTATATTGTCATCTTAATTATTCAGATTGTAGCCTCTGATTTACAACATTATGCATTTGTGTGTATGGATGTGTTTTCCTAATAATTTATGCCAACAATTAGTAAATCCATCAAACATATTTTCAACTTCATTACATCAGTTTACAAGATATATATAAATTATGAAGACACTATAAAGATTAAATTTGAAAGTAAAATCAATACAGTTAATATATATAAAAAGACACTTAATACGAAACCACATAATTATGCATCAGAAATTTCTAAACATGATCAAGTGCAAGCTACAATATCTAATATATATATCGTATGCATATACTTCAATTTCCTCTGTATTTTCAGACTTTCTTCTTCTCACAAAAGAGAAAAACAAAGAAATACTAGCTTAATAAGAATTACTTTGCATATGCTCTCCCATCCATATATTATTACCAACATAGATATGTAGTCTTAATAGTAACATGGAAAGATTGAAAGTAAAATAAAATACAAAATCACATGTAGACTACTCTTTAAGGTTTATATCCAGGAGTAGTTAAGAATTCCCAAAGAGAAAGGCTTGTTAATACAAAAATACAATAAATCACTTTAAAAATTAAAAGTCTTAATTTTGCTTTCGTGCACTTTATATCCTCAGAATGTTTCTGCCTTACTCTATTTTTATTTCCCCAGCTTCATTTCTTTCCTTTAAATTATTTTTACATAATAGTATAAAGAATGTAATTGTATTCTAAGGAAGTCATTTCTTACCAATTGGGTAGGAGAAATGGCTGGCTTTGTTTTATATTTATATCCATGATACCAGCAACACTCAATAAAAGTAGCTAGATTAGCAATTACAATTTGATTGTGTTCCCAGCAGTACTACACTAAATGTCTATGCTTCTGTGTAAGCAACTCAGAAATAAGAATATGCTTAAATATATATAAAATTATGTTAATGGAAAAAGATTCCTCATATGTCTTCTCCGTTATCTAGCTTTATTTTCTGTGGCCAAAAATTAACTTCTAATTGTACAAAATTTAAAAACTGATCCAGAAATATTGGAATGGCATCCCTGTTTTGCATAGTATTTCATTTCATTCTGCTCCAAGCTAACCTTACAAACTATTGTGAAACTTCTTTTGCAATACCCCATCCTACCATTCTTAATTCTTCTCACCCTCTTATGTCCTTGATACTGTCTTTTTCTTCTTACTCTCACTGTAAGAAGGAGTTCTGCACAGGTTAGCATGTCACAAACAGTGCACTAATATATTCTCACTAAAATAAGGCTTTCACAGAACAACAACGTAATGTCAGTGTTCTCCCTCTGAAACCATTGGAACCAATTCTGTCCTACGATTACTTATCAGAACAATTTGTATTGTCTGAGTGAGAAGTGTTTCTTAAGTTGAAGCATGATTACTGTCAAGGAATCACAAAATTTGTTGGAGCACTTAAATAGCAAACCAAAATTTTCAGGGGATATAAAGAGAAGAGAAAGGGTCTTCGGTTATGACATGGGTGTGAAGCTGATCCTCTTAATTTCTATGTACTTCTCTTAGCAAGTGGCAAGTGAGGGAAAGACAGTCAAAAATAGTAAGTTACAGTACTTCTCAAAAATATACCATCTTACAACAGCTTTGAAATATGTGCATCTGAGGCCCTCTTCAAACACTATCAAGTAAATGTCAGAATAATGGTTAAAGAGCTATTGTAACACCTTTAATTCAGAGCATTAAAAATGGTTGTTTTAGTCATAACACAATCTTAAATTTGAACGGTATGAAGTAATTTGTTTTGCCTATTTCTTTTAAATAATTAAATACTCCATTATCAAAAATGTATAAATAAAATGACAGCTGTTATTGGCATGCTGTAATAGGTCAATTCTGACATTAAAAATGTCAAAATTTTATGATGAAATATGTAGGACGACATTAATGAGGATATTAGTTTTTAACATACCTTGCATATGGAATCCATTGGTAACACAATCTAGAAAATGAATCAGAAGTTTGGGATTTGACCTTGTTGAAGTCATTTGTCCTCTTCAGCAATCAACTAAACCTACAATTCAAATTATCCAATGAGCTAAATCTGCCAATTGCCACGTACTATACTGGGATCCTCAGTTTGTCATCAAACAAATGGATGTACTGAGTTAATCTTCTTAAATTTAAAAGATAAAACTGTGAACTTGCAATCAGGGAGTATAGCCTGTCCTTTATTCAAATATAGTCATTTTACAAAGAAAAAAATATGTTGCCAAGTAATCATAATTTCATATGAAAGGTTCTACAAAAGAGGTGTGGAACACAGGAAAACATCATGAGTTAATTACACTAAGCAGACTTAGAGATAGCCTCAGAAAACAGGATTATTAGTGCTATGATTTACAGAAGATTGCAAGCAAGATAAGAGCAAGAGAAAGGCAATCCAGGCAAAGGATCTATCTTGACAAAGCAACAAGATATGTCTGTGCAGGATATGTTCAGAGAAATTCAGTAGTCCTGGGTGGCCAGATCATAGAATAGGTGGAGGGAGAGGATGAATGTGACTTAGGGTTGGATTGTGTTGGGCCCTGAATGTCATGGTAAGGAATTCATATTTTATCCCAAAGGTGTTGGGGAACCAACAGAGACCAAGCATTTCCCAAAGACATTTCACATCTATGGAATGAATAGAAGTATGTTTTAGAAGTATGTTTTAGAAGTATTGGACATCAACGTGTAGAACGGGAGGGTCTGGAGAGATGAGATCAAGAAACCTGTAACAAGGCCACCACTTGAGTAGAAATGCAAGGAACATTTCCATTTGTGTCATGGAAAATGGATTACATATCACTTAACCTTTATGACGAACACTAGCATTTTAGATCTGCTCCTTGAGAGATATAAATATTTGAGTAATTCAGTTAGCACAGTCTGTAAAGGACATTTTCAATTCTATGTATGGTTTATTCTTAGGGTGGCCAGAAGGTATAATTCTATTCACAATGCAATGTTTTCTAAAATAAAGAGCAAGAGTTTTTCCCCCAACATTTTCTTTTTTTGCTAAAAGAAACATTAGACCTAGTCTTACTTATGAGTGAAGAATATATTGTTCTCGTTTATGGAGGAATATTATTTATTATATGATGTAGTGGCTAGAAAATTATGCACTTGAAAATATGCAAAAATAGCCAGGCACCTTCATCTTTTCCATTTGGTATGCAGGAGAGAAAGAGATCTTTGTTCTCTTCTCTTGTGGCCCTGGTAGGAAAACCACAAACCACGAGGGAAGGAGTTTTGGCACCACACTACATTATGTTTACACTAAGTAGAGAGTAGGCAAAATTTATGAAACTGAAGTCAAGGAAGAAATGGAAATGCTATCAGAATGTCAGAATAATATATCAACTGAGATATATCCTTCTATTAAGAGTACACATATACCAATCTGTTTAGTTTTCAACTGATAAATGCTTGCGGGGCATGTTGACAATAATATCATTACACAAGCAGACATATGGGCTTTACTTAATAAATGGTGCCACCAATTAACATTTATCTTAACACTAATGATACAGATGCATGAATCCATTTGCCTAGAATGCCGAGTTGATGAATGTTACCCTGAAGAGTTTTCAAAGGTGAGCATAATCCAAACCAATGTTAAATGGATGATATTATTTTACATTTCTCAGAATAAAATGAGATGGATAACATAAGAATTCACATGATAGATGCATATTTGACATTAGCAAAACATACCAAAATAAAATAGTAGGAATTTATGTAATTTTTCTTGTAAAAGAGATTAGTTTTCAGAATGCACGGAGGATAATAATGCAGATTAGGTAACACTGTAAACAAGTTCCCAATTCCTGAGCCACCCCAGGGTTTATTTTCATAACCAACAGACCAATATTGAGTTTTTGCTTCCAGTTAATCAGAAAGAAAATTAACCTTTGAATATTAGACTTCTCCAGAAAATGAGCTATGTAGAAATTATTCACAGAAGATTAAAACAAATGAAACCAGCATAATTTAAGTGATTGATTTAATCCAGCTTGAAAAGTCATTATATCTCCAACTCTTCCAATAACTTACTTTTCCTACATCTCTATTAATTCTTGTGTTTGTGGATAATTTTGTTTGTTTGATTTTGACTTCCTCTTCTTCTACGTTGGCTCTACTTCTTTATTATCAACATTAAAAATAGGAAGCAAGCATTTTCTGAACAGTATTCAGTTCCATTGGAAACAGAACTCAGTAATCAATGAGACCTTAAGAAATGTATATATTAATATATAGTACAAATCACTACACAATAAAGAGGCTGTACATTTTAAATATTAAATTTTTAATAGAAATGTTCTCACTAAAGTAAGAAATCATATTTAACTGACCAAATGCCATAAATATAGAGAAGACTTAATTAATACAGCACACAAGAAATAAACAAAGTAAGAATACTGTGAATATTATGTTTTATTAGTATGTGTTCATATAAGAATGTGTATGTGTGTAGTGTGAACATCTGTGGTTAACTTAATTTCCCCTCAGGTACATTCTCTTTTATAAAAGATATAATCAAAAACCTGAATTTTTCTTCAAGAAACAGATGCTTCAGAACATTACATTCAGAATATTTCATAGCACATTATGAGACATAAAAAATAAATAAAACCAAAACTTTCATTAAAGACAGTCATAGTGTCCAAAGTGCTTAATTTCATCAAAATAATTACAGCTAATACTCTGAGCTAAATATTAAAAAGCATAAGCTCATGTATTTTTATTAGACATTAATCCCATTTGGTTTCTCAGAAATTTACTTTGGTCTTCCAAGTTAGGATTAAGTTAT
Organism: Avahi laniger; assembly: GCA_963575035.1. NCBI lineage: Eukaryota > Metazoa > Chordata > Mammalia > Primates > Indriidae > Avahi > Avahi laniger. The sequence goes on from CAUYSK010060604.1 coordinate 42,785, forward strand.
AGATTGATTACTATATATTATTAATTTTGACTCTTTCCCTTGGGTTCAACCCATCAGAAAAAATATATATACACACATATACATTTGATACTCCATTAGCAAATCAAAACCACACAGTGAAAAGTTTTTATTATGCCATATCATATATCATGGATCCTATAACTTTTCTTCATCCATGACACCTAAAAAGAATTTTCCCCACCATTGAAACTTGGCATAACTGAAATCTCAGTGGTGGTATTGGTCATGCAGGGAATTAGAGGTAAGCAAAAACTAGGAATATGCATGATAGCAGCACTGCTTCCAAAGTGAAATATCATGTCAGACACAATACTGTGACCAGTTTAAATGAAGAATATTTGTACACAGAAAAAAAAGTACTTAAACCAAAAAATATTCCAAAGATATTTATTGTTTTAAATTTAAATAGAAAAAATACATTAGAGGGATACAATGTTTTATATTTTAATAATTCCAGAGTTTAGTTCTAACACATTTATCTTAAAATATAAGTATCTATGATTATATTTTATAGAAATTTAAATTCTTACTATTTTAGACAGATGGAAAGTCCAGCGTAAGGAAGTAACTACTTGAGCTGATGCTGACTCATAAATTCTTACTATTTTAAAGGCTCACTTTCCAGTGAGAAATTGAGACCTGAGTAATTCCACAATGCTATGTTCCAGCATAAATTTCCTTTTAAGAAGCACAGGGAAGTTTCCTACTGTGAGTAATAAGTTTAGCTTTCGGAAGCAAGGGATGTTTGCTTAGAGAGACAGAATTTAAAAACCCATTTTCTGATGATTTATTTTAAAATACTAATGCAACATTTGATAATGTCCCTTTTTTCAAAACAAATTTGCAAAAAAAAAAAAAACTTATAATGCCTGTGTACTCCTCACCGTAATATACCATGGTAATGCTCTGCAAGAGTAAAATCACCAATTTCAGGGAGTCAAATGTGATTGCTAAAACCTCAAGAAATGTGTTCTTGAAGAAATGATTTACCCATGAAATCAAAACACCTGTATCTTTTATCAAACTTTATAATGTTTTACATTTCCTATTCTGATTGAGCAAGAATAATGAAGCTAAGAGGAAAACAAATTTAGTTTTCACAATATGATAAAATATGCATGATTGTTTTCCTTTATTTCTATAATAAGGAATATTTTCAATTGTACAACTAAACAATTTAAAATTATGTGGGAGGAGGAGGAAGGGAATAAACTTTATATTCCTCAGTTTGTGTGATATTTCAGATGAAAAACCAAAGAAAGTCTTTATTTCTTCTTGAGCTGTCAACATTTTCAGTAATTATAAAAGTAAGTAGTAGGGTATTTCTTTCACTAAGTATAAACCATGGAAATTTTAACCTCTTATTTCAAACTACGGTCATTCAAAGTAGATATGGCTTTGCATGAAAACTGAATTGTTATTCAATCTACAGTGAAGCTCCCTTAAAATCACAAAACCTTAACTTACCAACCAATAATAATTTGTGCTTTGTTTGGAACCAGAAAAAAGCCCACCTAGCCAAAGCAATCTTAAACAAAAGGAACAAATCTGGAGGTGACAATCTACCAGGCTTTAAGCTATACTGTAAGACTATAGTAACCAAAATAGCATGGTACTGGCACAAAAATAGAGACATAGATCAATGGAACAGAACAGAGAACCCAATAAACATATGAAAAAATGTTCAGCATCACTAATCATAAGAGAAATGCAAATCAAAACCACAATGAGGTATCACCTAACCCCAATAGAAAGGCCTTTATCAAAAAGTCTCAAAACAATAGATGCTGGCATGGATGCAGAGAGAAAGGAACACTTATACACTGTTGGTGGGACTGCAAACTAGTACAAACTCTATGGAAAATAGTATGGAGATTCCTCAAAGAACTAAAAGTAGACCTACTGTTTGATCCAGCAATCCCACTACTGGGTATTTACCCAAAGGAAAAAAAGACATTCAATACAAAAAACACCTGCACTCAAATGTTTATTGCAGCACAATTCACAACGGCAAAGATGTGGAATCAACTCAAGTGTCCATCAATTCATGAGTGGATTAATAAAATGTGATATATGTATAACATGGAGTACTTCTCAGCCATTAAAAAAAATGAACTAACACCTTCTGCAACAATCTGGATCGAACTGGAGACCATTCTCCTAAGTGAAGTATTGCTAGAATTGGAAAAACAAACACCACATGTACTCATTATTAAACTGGAACTAACCAAACAGCACTCATGTGCACAATAGGAAGTAAAACTCAATGGAAATCAAACAGGTGGGGGGGGGATGAGGGAGATGGGTGAAATCATACCTAATGGGCACAAGGTACACTATCTGGGATATGAGCACACTCATGTCTCAAGCAGTACAAAAGTAATCCATGTAGCCAAAATATTTGTACCTCCATAATATTCTGAAATAAAAATAATAATAATTTGTCTCCAGAAAAATGAAAACTCTGATTTAATGTATACTTGAACTAGGAGACAATATTCATAATGAGTAAAATGACAAAGTGACATGCTGCATTGTATCAGCAACATCTACAAAGACAGAATACAGACTATAATTCACAAATATAAAAGACTGAAAAAGAATATGTTAATCAAAGGTTAACTGTAATAATATGCATTTTCTGTTATCAGAGTTCCTTTTACTTCTCCTAAAGTAATGTGTTTTCTATCAACTCCAAGTAGTAATTTGTATGGACATCCATGAAAATCTATAGTTTACATATTAATTTGCCTTTTAAAATAATAGTTTGTAATTAGCGAGATCTTATATTATCAACGACATAACTGTGTTCTTATATTTGCCACACTCTTAATTAATACCATAGTAAAAATAAAGATGAGACACACTTGGGAAAATATAAAACAAATAAGGTCAGCACAATATTGTATTAAAAAGATGATATATATGTATAATGAAAAAAATTCTAATTGCACTTCACATTATGAGATTCACATGTGATATTATATATGAGAAAGTGCAAGGGAGACATTTTTATCAAGGCAAATCCACATCACCTATTTTACATAATATTTTGCTGACACCATTTGTTTATTCTCTCTGAGGAAATATTCATATACACAAAATCCCAATGTATTACAGGGATATATTTCCAAAGTAGTTTACATCTTATAGCAACTAGATTTACATGGAATAAGTAGAAGTGATGAAAAGTCATTTTTACTGAAAATTAGATGAAATGTATATAGTAGAGAAATGGAAGAAGAGCATAATTACTTTTCAATTTTGGTGTTTAGTACAAAATATCTTTAATTTATCCTATATGTACCCCTTGTTTAATGTGGTCAACTCAGTCATAGCCTGAGGCATGACTGACATTTCAAAAACATTCACTTAATTATTTATCCCAGGTTAGAATTTCAATGAAATTAATGTGTTCAGTGATAAAATAATATTCCTGAATTTTCATACATTTCCTTTGCATAGTTCCATTTTTCTATTTTTTTGTTTTTTCTGAGACAGAGTCTCACTCTGTCACCCAGGCTAGAGTTCCATGGCATCAGCCCGGCTCACAGCAACCTGAAACTCCTGGACTCAGCAATCCTTGTGCCTTAGCCTCCCACATAGCTGGGACTATGGGTGCACGCCACCACGCCCCAGTTAATTTTTTCTATTTTTAGCGGAGACAGGATCTCGCTCTTGCTCAGGCTGGTCTCGAACTCCTGATCTCAAGAGATCCTCCCACCTTGGCCTCACAGTGCTAGGATTACAGGCGTGAGTCATCACGCACCTGGCCCCATTTTTCTATTTGCAAGGGAAAATGTTTGTTTCTAGTAAAAGAATAGGGCAGCATTTTATTCGAAATTTCTTTTATATTACAGATGAGTGTTCCTTTTATTTTTTAACAGAAGTAATTGGTGGTAGAGGAAAGCTAATAAGAAAGAATAAACATTTTCCAAATTTCCACTAAACTCATCATTATTTTAAAAAGATCTTAAAATTTTTTATCCTTATAGTTAAAGGAATAAGCAGTCCACTAATCTACTGGTGAATGGAGGGACAGGAAAATAAATAGTGCAATAAAACAAGATAGACACATATAATTGAAAAGTGAAGCCTAGGAAAGAAAAGAGAAAAAAATGAAAGGGAAGCACTCTCACAGAAATAACTCTGGAATTCCCTAAGAAAAACTAAAAAAGCTTGCAGAAATACTACCCAGGAAAATAAAAAAGGCATTTCCTTTTATATGGGAGTTCTGTCATTTCTGTGGTCCTTCCCAGTATTCTAAGGTACCATATGGCTGGTTTAATCCAGATTTAATCTTGGTGTAATGCCTGATTCCAATGACATCTGATCTACAGAAGGTAAAACCACATAGCTCTGGTTGTCGTGTCAGTAAAAGACACTCTGGTCAACCCCTGGCCTAATGGAATATAAATAATAGATGGTGATTCAGTTAAAGATGGTGAAACAAAAGTATCTACAATTTATTCTCTTCCTAGGAAAGCTCCAAAAATAACATAAATTGAGAAAAACTGAGAAAAACAAAATCAAAACCCTGTCTGTAATGAACAAGTAATTGATGAGCAACTATAATCAGTAGCTTTCAAACAGGTAGACATTTTCTCTAATAGAGAAGATATCTACTGGCCCCTATCATCGTGGGCAGTATGTAGATTTAACTGTCATGATCCTGAGATGTTTTCCAAAGACGGTTTGTTTGCAGCCTACAGGAGACGGAGTATAAACAGGCAAAAGAAAAACGAGATCTGATTCCATACAATTTTAGTATATATTTCCAAGTGGTAGGATATGGAGGTAAAGATAAAAGTGACATTATATTCAAGAGATGTGAAGCAGCTTGCAGGTTAATACAGAATTCTAGAGTTAAAGGGAAAGGGAAAGAGAGTAATAATCATTAGCAATAACATAGAGGAAGTAAAACAGAGAGTTTTATACTGTGAGCTACATAGACCACCCAAATGTCAAAAATACAGAAAAAATACGTTTCCTGGGCAGATGAAAAAACAGATTTGGGGAGGTGGGCTTGAAGCCCAAAATTTAAATAGCTTCTGTGGGCTGATCTGACTCACCCTCCCACCATTTCTCACTCCAAAGCTCAGTAAATAGCTGGCTCCCTATTCAGTGATTAATAGAAAGCCCAGAAAATAGGCACAGGAGATAAAAACACCATGAAAAAGCAAATGAAGCTAATACAGGAGAAAAAGGTTTTTCAGGGAACAGAGGAAGAGTTCATATAAATAGCTCTCTGTAGCTTCAAAAGAAATTATGCACATGCTCTCATTAATAGAGTGAGAAGCTCAAAGAAGAGAGATAAAGTTTCAATAAAGCAATGACTAAAATAGAAAAAAGAGATGAAAAATGAAATAGTGGGGGAAAAAGAAAGAAATGAAAAAATGAAATAAAACCACCAAGGAGTTGAAAATTACAAGTTACAAAATAGAATAAACAAAATTGAAAACTCGCTTGGGTTATGGTTGACAAAAAATTTAAAGATACAAAAGTGATTATAGAGAATATTATAAACAGTTATGGACACAAAAGAGATTCAACACAATTAGCATTCCTAAAGAAAAACTATTTAGACTAAATTAGAGAAAAATTTCCTGAAATAAAGATTAAAATCTGGGATTAAAAAAAAGCACAGATTCCTTAAAATCTCTTCCTTTGAAGAAACACTATCTATATTTCAACCATTTCTTCAGTTTTACATTTTCATTTTTATCTTAAATTGAGATAAAAGTCAACTTAATTTTTTGTTATTAAATAGCAGCACTTAAGGCACATATTTATATTTATAGGTATAAAATTGTGTCTTTTAATCAAGCAGTCTACTCTTCTATACAAACGTATCTATACAGACATAGCTGGCATAATATTCATGAAATGTTAATAATTTCTGAGTGGTGGGATTTTGAGACTGCTCTTAAATTTCTGCAATGCCTATCTTTATTTTTAAGAACTATGTATCATTTTTACAATGATCATGAAGTCATTGGGTTAAAAAAAAAATAGAAGGCAAAGATTTAATTAAGAGAGAAAAGAAAAATGAGAGATCTCAATTTTTCCACTACGTCTAGACTCATGGCCCTCCAAAATATTGTTTACACAGCAATCAGGTGATTTCTCCAAAACAGAAGCATAATCATGTTAGTTTTCCTCTTATTATCGAGCAAGATTTTTCATAAATTGTCACTAACTTGGGTCAAATCCCATCTCCTTAGTCATTTACACAAAACTCTCCCTACTCCAGCCCCTTCGGGTCTTTCCAACATCAACAAAGGTCACTTTCCTGCATTCAGCCTTCCCTCAAATACAGATTTGTAGTAAGAGCATTTGTAATAAGAGTTCCCCTGGACCTTCCAAATCTCCGTCTCTTCTCGTGCTTCGTGAGGCGATACAAATGTGCTTTTGTTTTTTGTTTGTTTGTTTGTGGAAGTGGAGGGAGGGCTAAAAGAATTGTAAATTATTCTACAAAGTTTAGTTCAATATCATCTCTGCAAAGCCCTACCTGCCATTGCTCTTTTTTCTCCTTATCAACAAAGTTACAAAGTTATGTGCGTCCTTTATTCACCGTCTAGAACGGTGGTGCCATGCCAAGCAATACTGGAGCCTGAGGCAAAAGAAAACATTATTAATGTTGATCCTATATTTATTTAAAATTGAAATATTTTGTTCATCATGATTTTTTGCATTAATTTTGATTTTTAAAACATTGAGTTACAATATTATTTATCTTGATTATTGAGGTTTTTGATGCCCCCATATACATTGGTGCCTGAAACAAGTATCACTCTAGTTTCGGCCCAGCTCTATACCCATGGAGAGATGTTATTTTTGTTTCGAAGGTAAGGAAACCTTAGTTTGAGGCAAGTCATGGACTTAAAGTAATTAACAGTATAACTAATATTTTTACATAAACATCTATTTGTGGCAAAAAGAACTGAGCGTATCTTTTATAAGAATACGCTTGTATTTACTAAGAAAATCAGAGAATATTAAAATTGAAGAAGTCTTAGATACTATTTAATCCATTCCCTCCCTGTTATAAGTGAGAAATCAGTTCTAAAGAGGTTAAGTGACTTGTCTCAAACCACAATACAGAGTATGAAACTAAGTGACCTACCTCTCTGCCTCGTGCTTTTCCACTGGAGATTATTCACAAATCTAGAAGAGGGGACCATTGGAAAACAGCGGATTGGAGAGTGGAGATTTTTTTTTCCTATGCCGAGCAGAATTGACAAGTTCATGGGTAATATAAACCACAAATAAATTTTTTACATATTGCTTGAAACACAGTCATTGCTAAGGTGAGGATAGTGAAAAATGACCTTTCAAAGTTCATTCCAGCCCCGTGCTTTTATTTTTGTTATTAACTTCTCTGTGACACATTTCATCTATAAAAGAGGGTGACTCTACTCTCTGCCTACTTTAACTCCAGATTTGTGAGGTCTAATTTAAAATACATTAATACATTATTCGAAGTACTATATATATGCACAAATGCAAGTCATTTTTAATTGTGGATTAATCATGTAAATATATTTTATACGCAGTCGTGCCTGGAGGAAATTAGAAGCAATTATGTAGCAGTTAGTGTCCAGCTTGGAGTACAGACCTTGGTACTAAATAAAACTACTCGGAAATCCACCTTTAAAAGAAACATACAAAGGTACCATCCTTCCTCAGCCAGAATTCCTCTCCTTCTTCACAGATTATCAGGACTTTGAGCTTCTCTAATTATTCTTGTGAGATTTTCAAAGAGTGAAAGTGACTGGCTCTTCACAAAAGTGTTTTAATTGATGTACCTCCGAATTACTGGGAAGATAGAAATGATGGCCAAAATAAAAATCACTGAATGAATTCGACGGAATTCAGTTAGGAAAAACAAAACACACATTATTATTATACTCATTTTGTGCAAATGAAATAATTTATTTTGTACTAATAATTAGACTTTCTAAGTAGATTATTCTTCAAATTAACAATAAAAGCCTTTGGTTAATTTTGTCCTTTCTATTTGTTCAGCCACTTGATTTATTTAAATCTTCATATGCAAAGGTAAGAAAAAACACTATGAGTTCACCTGGATCTCTGGTCTATAAATCTAGAATCATTTATTTTTATCCATTTCAAGCCTGTAAAATCTATAGGAGAAAAATATTTTTTAAAAAAAGGAAGCCAGTGAAATATTTATTAAGATTAGGCCAATAGATAAGCAAAGATTAAATGTTCCTCACCAAAGAACTAAGTCTTTTCATCAAAATAATGAACTATCATAGCTCCCAACTGCAATTCTAAGCATTGTTCTCAAGGCCAGAAATCTATTCACATTCATGAAATAATTTATGATAAGCTTTTTTGTACAAGTACTCTTTATTAAATATATACATATATACAGATTTTATTGGGCCTCATTTTACTGGAATCAATTTGTAAATGAGGGGTGTGGACTGGGTGATTTCTACAGTATTTTTCAGCCTTAAAATGTGTTGATTCTGTGAAATACCTGGAGAGATAGCCAGGAAGGGATTCTCAGGGCTCACAATTAATTTTTGACATTTGTACATTTTACAGGTCTCATATACAACCATTACAAGGCTATGCAATAACCGAAAAATCGATGCCAATTAATCAACATCATTTCTTTTCTAAAAAAATAAGAGATCCTGTCTACAAAGTGTCCGTTTCTATCAAAATGGTCACGCAGAACACATTCATCCACACGCCTAAAGAGCAGGTAGAGAAATGTATAGAGGAAAAATCTGGAAGGGACATGACAAAAAAACAGACCTGGATTGAGCCGTATAAGACAGGTGCAAGAAATTCCATTAAGTCATTAAGCCTTCCTAATGAAAAAGAAGTCAGCACATGAAAATCCTGATAAATCGTGTAACAGAGTCAGTGGCATCCTACCCTACGTCTATGATTTTTTTTCCTTCATTCCTTGCCTTTGCTGCTCCTTTAATTTTAAAGTACTCACCTTGATTATGAAACTTTAACAAAACTTTCAGAAAACAGACACAAAAACTGCCCAGAAATACAAAACATGGACACAAAACTGTCAAGAAGGTTAGCGTTTCACCAGCTAATATATAGATCTATGTAAGGAAAAGCACCTAAAAGGCCTGTATTGAGTTCCTATTCCTGATGATTCTGATCAAATTCTATTATGTGATTCTGATCAAGCTTGCGACAGGTAATCTATGAAGTCTCATAGTGCCCAGGTTTTTACTTTCAGGCACACAGCGCTTTCCACTTCCAGAACAATCTGTACCACACTCTCTTGGTGTTTTGAAAACCAATTGCCGAAGTTGTACTAACATGTACTTATCTCAAAGTGGATATGTGGACAAATATACTTGTTATCTTCTATCAATATAGGAGAAACAATTATTTTGAATATGGTGTCACAATAAACGTCCTTCACTAAAGAATGCAATGTCCTCTGCTAGTTTATGGTTCTTTGGCATGCATTGACCGTTCTACTTTCTAAGTAATATTGTAGGTAAAGGCGAAAGAGCTTTCCTAGAAAGACAGTGTGTAGCATTGTGGTTGGGATACAACAGGCTCCGAATAACTATGCGGTGAATGAATACATAACCAAAGGAACTACCATGAAAAAGAATCCGTACAATGAGTTAAACTTTGGCTCAAAGCATAAAATTTCAAGTCAACTGTTTAGTACTGTTTGGCCAACATACGAAAGGGGACACACTTTCTCTGGTCTATGTCTTTGTTTTTGGCGTAGCAGAGATTTCCCTCTATTGATCAGTGTTTGTTTTGTTCCATTTTCCTTTTACTGACGTTTTGTTTAATGCGGAAATTCCTTTTTTTCACAGGTGCTAAGAGGATCTCCAAAGGTCACTGCGTATGATATCCAAGAAACAATTCTGGTTAAGGGTAGTGCTGCTGGGGAATTTAGGGTGGCTGGTTGATATTCATAGGGTATTTTTTAAAATGTCATAGTCTGTTTTCAAATTTCAATGCAAAAATATGCACCATGTATCTCTGATAGCCCTATTTCCCTTGTCCCAACTTTCCAAGATGGTCTGTATTCTGTCTGATTTGAATGCTGAATTCTTTTAAAAATCATCTAAGAAAGATGGTTCACTTTTTCTTTACTGAGGAATCAATTAACTCTCCTAATAACTGGCTTGTATTTTTTAAATGGAAAAATTACATGGAGTTTTTATTTTAGTAAAGAATAATTATATTTAAAAACATTTAAAAAGACAGTCTGCATTTTCATCATCTTTTAGCAAACTACTATAGAAACAAAACTACATTAGGCTTTCCGATTTCTCCATTGTGTCCTTAGATAAATAAACGACCCAATAGACCATGTTAAATGCCCCAAATGTGACTGGAAAGAGAATACGGGCATATTTGTCTATTTTACTTGTACCAGATCCAGAAGGTGGCGGAGCGGAGGGAGGAGGAGCGGCCGGTGACTTGCCAGAGGCCCCTGCGGTATTCACTGTGGTCTTAATCCTCTCCAGTCTTGATCCGAACAAACGCTGAGTGGAAGCAGACCCACCTGCAGCTTGCCGGGCCCCGCAGCCAGTTTGACGAGCAGCAGCAGGAGAAGCAGGTGGAAGTGCTCTTGCAGCAGAGATAGTTTCGGCTGCGTTTGCGCGGCTGAACGGGTTCGGGCTGGAAGCTAAGTAAGACCGAGTTGTGGCTTCAGAAGATTCTTGAACAACCGTGGAAGATTTGCTCAAATGGTTTCCCGTCTCAGGTCTGTTGCCAACATCAGATTCAGAGTGAACCAAAGCATTTGTTCTTTTTCTCATGTTCAAATTGGCATTTGTGTTCTGTAACGGTATATTAAAAATTGCATTGGTTATGTAATTTTATGCGGATTGGTATAGATTTAAAGGGATAAAAATACTTAAAGTTAGTAATTTCCATAAAATAAACCTTTATTAACAGGTTGCAGCCACTTAACTTGATAAAAGAGCACTAAAATACCTAACTAAAAGATAATGCGGCCGGGCGCGGTGGCTCACGCCTGTAATCCTAGCTCTCTGGGAGGCCGAGGCGGAAGGATTGCTTGAGCTCAGGAGTTCAAGACCAGCCTGAGCAAGAGCGAGACCCTGTCTCTACTAAAAAAAAAAATAGAAAGAAATTGGCTGGACAACTAAAAATATATAGAAAAAATTACCGGGCATGGTGGCGCATGCCTGTAGTCCCAGCTACTTGGGAGGCTGAGACAATAGGATCGCTTGAGCCGAGGAGTTTGAGGTTGCTGTAAGCTAGGCTGATGCCATGGGACCCACTCTAGCCCGGGTAACAGAGTGAGACTCTGTCTAAAAAAAAAAAAAAAAAAAAAGAGATAATGCACATATATCTGAAACTCTCAATCAAAAATCTTCTATTTCAAAATATGATCCATTCTTATAAATAATTAGAGTTTAAATCTATAGAAAGAAGATTAGGTTGTTAGGTCTATAATCTGAGGTAATACTAGATTTTATTTTAAAAGTTTATGACTATAGCTGTACAAGTTCTTTGTTCAGCTTTATTGAAAATAATATTCTGAAATATTTCATATATATCTCAAAGAGTTTTATATATGTTTGTTTTATAAACAAGAAGAACTATACCTAGTCGTGTGCACAGGATAACAATAACAACTATCCGTATGTGCATGATATTCCTTTAAAAACTTTGATTTCCAAATCCCTGGAATTTACTTTCATAAAGAATCTTAGTTAGACAATCATACACATTATTATAAAATATAAAAATCCTGATACATTATAGCTTTTCACCAGAATTAATGATGAAACTACAAAGGAAAAATAATTTTAAATGAAATGTTATAATAGACATATAAACAGCATCACCAAATAGTTGCATAAATATCTGAGTCCAAACAATTAATCGATAAAGAGTGATTAAATCAAAATGTAATTCACTATTTTCCATCACATTCTTTTATTTGTAGAACAAATTATATTTTAATAAAGCTGTGTGGTAAATCATTAAAGTTAATTCCCCTGATAATTTTGACAGGCATAATAAATAACTATATACATTCAACTACAGATTGTCCAGGCTAATGAAGGAAAGCAGTTGCTCAGATGATCCCTTAAATAGTCATGTTTGACTTTAGAATATACTATGATTTGTGCAGTAATTTGTCCTCCCTAATTATGTTTATTCTAAGTTATATTGAGGTTATACTGTAATTACTTTCCATACCTTCTACCCCTAGCATTTTGTGAAAGAAATGGTGCATGAAGAGATGGAGAAATAGAGGGCAGGGAGAAGAGCGGCTCACATACGGGTGGTTGGAAGGAGCGAGCCTCAGAGGACAATTCACCGATAGTACTACACAAGGTGGATAAATCATATGCAATTCATGGAGATCTCACTTTAGAGATAAGGGTTTATTCTACAAATATCATCTTTTTTAGTAACACACATGCATCAAGCATGTTTAAAGTGTTCAACCCATCTCTCATATACTTGTGAATTATGACTCCATGGTCACTGAATGGAGAAAGAAAAACAGCCCCACAAAACACAGCCAGTGCAGACTCTGAGAGGTGTAGAAAACATTCTTCGTGTCAGCTGACAGTATTCTTCCAAGTAGGTTGCAAATGAGCTAACCAGAGCTTGTAGCCTGACACATGGCACCAAATTTGGGTGGAGACAATTGAAACCAAAATTGATACCAACCCCAAAAGCTGAAGAGCCATTACTTACCCTGCACTTTTCCTCTACAAAGCACATTATAAAAACCACCTAATTTAATCATTAGATTTTGAATCTCTTTTTACAGACAAGGATAATAATTAATTGATTAACATTAATTTAAAAATGTGATACACATGGTGAAGAATATAAAGAAGGGTAAGATATATCCCTAACGTTAAAACAGCATACAGTATCATGGGAAAGGTACGATACATACTCACACAGGATACCATCAGAACTATAATAAAAAGTAAAATATATTGAGGAACCAAACTGTGACAAAATGTTACATATTCTGAGAAGGGAAGAGAGTAAAAAAGGATGAATTAGACAAACAGTAAAGAAATATATATATTTTTTGACTATAATCTTGTACTGGCATACTGTCTTCTTTCACTGAAAATTAGGTTGTCCATGATGTGTAGAAATCCACATTTTTCCTGACACTAAGTTCTAAGGATTGGAGACTTCCAATTCTGGCCAAAATGAAATAACAGACTTCTAATTCTAGCCAAAATGAAGCAAAGATTTCCTGAAATGACCAAAAAAATTGGACAAAATATACAACAAAACAACTTTTTGGGTTTTTTTTTTTTTTTTTTTAGAGCACCGGGCATTGGACAACATAGGACTGTAATCACTGAGAGAAGAAACCACCTTGAGAGAGTTTTCATGCTGTCATGCAGAAAAGGAGAACCCGAGAAAAAATTATCAGACTCCCCGAATTGAGGAGATGGAGCTGAGAGTCTGGGGAGACCCAGGTGGCTTGAGCTCATAGCACACAGTGCCAGAGAGGAGAACAATGAACACAGAGAGAACTCCAAAAATCTGAAGTGAGTTTTCACTGAATATTTTGCTAAGCACAGATCAGTTTATGAGTGTAAGGTAATTACCAAGGCCAAAGAAAGAACCACCTGAAATGATTCGAGGATATGGTACCTGATGCTCACACAAAGCCAGGAATAGTTCATGTTCTCACCCTCTGGACTGAAAAATGTCAAATTTATGCATCATTTGTGAGAATACTCAGGACAGTCTTGTCTCAGCAGCATAGCCCTGAACACTGCTCTGGTCCTACCTAATGAATTATAAGAGCAAGATGGAAAAGATCAAACTGATTCCAAGTAACTTATCTGCATCCCAGAAAAAAGTGCAAGAATACTTAAGTTCTTCTTTCTCTCTAGACCAGTATCCTTCTGGAACCTTCTGAAATCCTGTGAATCAAGTTCTATATAATAGATTGGTTACAAAAATGGCACCAATTTATCATCTCACTCCATATCCATGCCCTTTGCAATGTGAGTTTACACACTTTCCCCGCATCAAGAGAGTCTATTTTCCAACAACCTGCCTTATGACTACGTTTGGCCAACCATTTGTGGTGGACACTGTCTCATTTCCAAGTCTTATCCTCAAGAGTTCTTGCTTGTTTCCACTCTCTCTTGAAACATGGCCGCCATATGATAAAAACAGGCCTGGAGTAGCCTCCTAGAGGTGAGAGATCATCTGGAGCAGAGCCAGTTATTCCAGGGATGCTATCCTAGGTCGCTCAACAGCTAGCTGGCACTAGACACACAGGTCTGTCCCGCTAAGAGCAAATGGACTGTGCAAGCAAGCCTAATGAAGGTCAACAGAATTTCCCAGTTGACCCACAGACTTGAGAGCAAAACTAAATATTTATTGTATGTTTCAGAAGTATTGTGATTGCTTGTTATGCAGCATTACTGTGGCAATAGATAATATACACAAACTAATTAAATCGCGGATCCTGATGGGAAGCTCTGCCAAACCTCTTGTGAGGGGATGGACGTCCCTCAAACATTGTAGGATAATTTGAAGGTTGGCTGCCCAGAACTCACGGAGGACCTTTAGGGGGCACTGTTGCCTAATCCACACGCTGGCTAAAGGCCCACGATATTTTGCTCTTCATAATCTCATTCTTTAAGAATTACAATATTTTACAATTAGGAGGGATTTTAGTGATCAACATATTCCAGTACAGAAAAATAAGAACAGAAAGGTTCTGATCAGCTGGAAATCACACATCAAGTTACCTACTGGGTATCCGTTCTGTCTCACTGTACAACCTCTCTACTCACAAATGTGGAGGAGGCCTTCATGAACTTAACTTAACAAGCTGCACTTATCTATTTGAGTAAGTCAAGTATTTGTAATAGTCAACTATATTGTTAAAAAAAATTATTCAAGACTTGGATGTCAGGAAACAATAGAGCAAGTCCTTCCGATGTCGTAATAGAGCATGGTTTAACAAGCTCACTCAAGGATTACTAAGTCTCCAGGGGAATTCACTTGAGTTTGATTTTGCAATTTAATATTTGATTAGAACCCAAACACAGTGAAGTTAACATACTAACTCGTAGATTCCTGTCAGGTAGAAAACATCACCAAAGGTTATGGTTTTATTGCCAGGTAGCATAGTAAGCACTTCTGTAACTAATCTAGAAATCTTAGTCTAGTATTCCTTTTATAAAAATGCCTATACGTAGCTATTTCTCAAAAAGATTTTGAACCAGTTTTACCATCTAAGTGATTCCCTCATTAATTAATGATTGAATAAATCTTTGACATATGTCCATTAATTATTTGTATGTCATGTTTTTGACGATTTGAAATTATATTCTGACATCTACTATAGTTATAAATATCAAATAAAGAAAAGCATATATTTGAAGAATATGCCTAGAGAAAATAGAAAGCCTAAGCAAAAAAGATAGAATCAGTCTCAGGTGATTAGAAAAAGAATCAATGAAGCAAGAGGCTTCGTGAGAATGGAGGGAGAAGTATGAAGAGTATCGCCAGGATTACTATCTGAAAACAAGACCAAATCTTTTTATTCCCAGCTTAAAAGTAGTAATGAGCTAGAGTAGAAAGCCCATCTTATTACTCACTGAAGTTCAATGCATACAATAGGCACTCACTTCGTATTTGATAAATTGCATTGAAATGGATATCATCTAGAATCAATACCTTTTTTAAAATTAAAGAGAAAGTGAGGCCAGGCATGCTGGCTCACACTGATAATCCCAGCACTTGGGGAGGCCAAGGTGGGAGGATCACTTGAGAACAAGAGTTTGAGATCAGCCTGAGCAACATAGTGAGACATCGTCTCTCTAAAAAAAAAAAAAAAAAATTAAATAAAAAAAAATTAAAGAGAAAGTGTCAAAAAATTTTATCTGCTTTCCATATTATTATTTCTTTGTCTATGGGACAGATATTTAGAAAATTGCAGGTAGTGCCTAAGGTCTATGTTATCTTGACTCAATCTCCAAGTCCGACTGAGAATGCCTAGGAAGTCTCAATACTTTGTATATCATACTCTACATAAACAAAAGTGGTATTAGATTAATTTGAGGCTGAAATCTTTGCTTTCTGCCAAGCAGTTAAATGATACTCAAGTTATTTTGTAGTTATGTCTCGAGTTCTACTATATAAAAAGTAGTTCTACTATTTAAGTTCTACTATATAAAAACTATATAAAAAGTTGTCACTTCCCATGATGAGAAACCACAAAAGGATTAAGGAATCTGCTGACCTAATCTGGCACAGGACTCACCAGGACTAATATTCACACAACCTCCAAATTTCGGAGCAACTAATGTGTCCGTCAGAGAGATCCTGTGTTTTGTACAGAGTGCAGAGACCTCAGTGGCCCCATCAGTATTCAGCAGACACACAGTGGTTTCAAACCAGCAAAAGCACCCAAGCTTCATTTGAATTTTAAAAAATGATTTAGTTTGAAACCATTTTGTCATTAGTCACAATAGCCCGAAGCAAGGAAGGAGATGCGAGGTGGCGGATTCAAACATTACCAAGGAATTAAAGCAGCAACAGGCAAACAGGAGCAGATCCAAGCAATTCATCAATCATGACTGTGATCTGACACAATTTCTAAAGAAGTATTATCAACTGCAAAAAAAAAAATTCATCTCAACTTATTACTCTGCAGCCATGAGATAAAGTGACTAAGATTAGGTTTGCAGAATGCAAGCGGCTACATTCATATCGCTTGCTTGAGAAGCTAATGAAGTTTAATAAAATGTAATTTAACCCTTCTAAATTAAAAACCAACAAAGCTAATAATGAACAGGTTTATCTTCTAGAATATCAATGAGTCACATACTCAAAAAAAATAAAAGAATCCAATAATGTAAAGACATTTATTCAAGGCCATCTGGACAGGACTTCAGGAGTAGCCACACATCTCACTTAATAAGAAAATAAATAAGTATGGTAGAGCTGCTGAAATGAAACCCCAAGATACTAATTTATTGAGGACTATCAATAGTATTTTTAGAAAATACTACCATGTAGAAATGAAAAAATCACCTCCAAGTAAACATGTTAAACATTTTATAGTTACCATGGGACTCTATCATATATTCAGCTCCAAAATGTAGAAATGAAAATGCTGATATCCCTATTTATTGTATTTTATTTCTTCCCACTGTTAGCTTTTAATCCAATGTTTGTATTTCCATAAGCCATAGAAATATTACTTTCCATATAAGGCACAATAAATTTTTGTTTGCTTTTTGGAATTACCAGAAAAAAGGAAAACTTCAAGAATTCATTTATTTTGCCTTTACATATTTAGAGTTGAGGGTTTAAAACATTAGAATATCTTTAAGACATGTGATTTCATGGTTTTGTTTCATAGTGATTCCTAGTGTTTCTTTTTATTTGTAACTGTCTCCTATATTAAATAAATGGCTCCAATGGAAGAAACCAGTTTGTTGGAAACTTCACTAGTCAGAGCAGAAGTTCTCAGCCTGGTTAAGCAGACTTGTCCAAATGCTACGTGGAATCACGCCAGGAGGTGCTTTCATAAATGCTACCAACATAACCCTGGAAAGGAAAGAGGGCAAAGGATACTCCACTCATTTTCTCTAAATCCAAACACTAAGCTGGATGAATCTTCTCTCACTCAAGGAAAAGCAGTATTACAGTCATTTGAGGTGTTTATAAGAATACCTGGAAGCTAGTTAAAAACTCAGTCTCAGGCCCTATTTGTAGGAAATTGTATTCATTAGTTATGCTACTTCCAGTGATCCAGGGATCAGAAATTGAAAAACACTTGCTAAATCATTAGGATTATGAGTTCCTAAATCAGACAAACATGGATTTACATACTAAATCTGTCATTTACTACCAATGAGATATTTGGCAAGTTATTAAACTTCTTGAAACCTCAAAGTCCTTCCTGCTACAAGAGTAAAAATGACATCTTCCTCATAATGAATAGACAAGGTAATGCATGTAAAGCTCATAGCACATTGTCCAGCCCACAATAGACATCAAATGAATATTATATAGAAATAACCCAGCTGAGGTCAGATAATAAGATTCTGCCTCCAAAAGAAGATACATCACAGAAATAAATAATTACAGGGAACAAAATTTTAGAAGACAATTTTATTTACTTATAAAAATATGGCCACCATTTCTAATAATTAGAAAGGTAAATGATCACTGAAGCAAAGAATAGTCTATGGTGAAGTCAGCATCCTATGGTGAAGGATGTTGCTGGCTGAAATGAGAAATAAAGGCAAAGAAATACAAAATGCAATAGTAAAATCAAAATACATATTGATAGTAAAAGTGAGAATTAACAGTAGAGTAAATCCTCTATTTCATGCATATGAAAAACATAAAAAGCTCTTTAGGAAAAAATAGCAATAGCAACAAGCATCACAACAACTAACCTTTGCCGAGCAGTTCTTCTGCACCTGGCACTCAGTTAACATACATTTAAGTGAACTACCTACCACAACCAAATGTCGTGCTTCATGTAGGAAAAACTATAGACACAAGTAGTTTCAGTGTCTAAAAAACAATATAGGTTATCTAAGAAGGGCATCTCATGTATCACTGTATCAGATCACTATCTCTGTTTTCTGGGACTTTACTAACTGTCTGTAAAATCTAAAAACTGGTCATCAGGGAAACAGCAAAGACTGGAGAAACCACTGCAATCCCAACCTACGCGATGATATTCACACTTCATTATGCTATGAAAATATATACCCAGGGCACGGACTCACATTTACAGCATTGGCAACTCAGTTTGGCTGTCCCACTTTCTAAATATAATGGAATATTAAAAAGAATATATTGGAACATATTGGTCTGGCACTTTTTTCCCTTTATCTTTAATTTCAATTACAGTAGTCAAAAGGGCTCTCTTCCACATATAAATTGGAAGTGGGAAATAGGACAGTGAAGGCCACCAGACTAGGAATAACAGAAAGCAATAAATGTCAAAGAAGGTCACAAATGGAAACATTAAGGAGTTTTAATCATTACTATGGACTGATAGGTGCTCTCCCAAATTCATATGTCAATGTCCTAACTCTCCTTTGTGACAACTGGAGATAAGACCTTTAATGAGGTGGTTAAGGTTAAATGAAATCAACCACAGGGTGGATCCCTGTCCTGTGGAACTGGTGTCTTCATAAAACAGAAACACCAGAGATCTCTCTCTCTCCCCTCTCCCCCATGTGGAGACACAGTGAGGAGGTGGCTGTTTGCAAATCTGGCCGTCACCAGAAACCAAAACCTGCTGGAACCTTGATCTTGGACTTTTTAGTCTCCAGAACTGAAACAAATTGCTGTTCTTTAAGTCAGCCATTCTGCATGTAAGCCAGTGTTTTGTTATGACAGCCTAAATAGACTAACAGAATCATCTAACTTCAATAAAATTAAATTTGAGACACACAGATTTTGAAGATTATTAACATTTCCATAGTAAAACAAATCAATAAAACCTAAACAACCTTATAGCTCTCTCTCAAGTATTAATATTTGGTGTGTTTCTAGTCTGTTCTGTACTCTCTTCTTTACTGAATGGATATTCTTTTCGGGTAACCCCGAAATCCTAGGCAGAGCCCAGATACAAGACATGCAGAGAAATTGAGATGCTTTTCACAACAATTATTAATTTTTGAAATTATTTTTACTTGTCTTTGATGAAAGAAAATACTTCCATACCCACTAGGGGGCATCTACACCCTCTTCCTAAATGGTCAAAATGGCCTAGGTATAAGATCCCTCCAGGTACCTCCTGAGTTATTTTCAGCTCTTCTTCACCCCAATCAGAGGAAATCAGTTAACCGGAGCTTTTATTTAAGCTTCTAGTATGGACTTAGCTTCAGCTCCTACTTCATCTACCCAATATTTATCCCTAAATATTTTCACCTCCCTGCAGCTTATGACTCTTAGTGTGATTAAGCATGTGTCGTGTATGCGTGTATGTGTACTTGCGTTTTTGATTTTAGAACATGTATCTGTTTAAATATTGGAAAATGTCATTAATAACATAATTCATAACTTTTCCATATTTTACATTAAGAATATTTTTATTCCTTAAAAGTAGAGTTAATATATGATAACACATCGCAAAAGAAATCTCACCAGGTTTCCCAAAAGCTAACCTGGATGGCCAGATGAATTCACCTCTCAAGCATTCACATCATCCTATGGAAATTGTTTGCTTCGGCTTCAAAACATTCAGAAAATTACATTCAATCTCAGACAACACTTGAATAATGCTTTATTCTTAATATAGACTTGATATGATTTGATCGTAATGAAATTGTGCTATGATAAATAGCCCTCCGGAAAGATTCAAGTCCATGCCGATCCTATAGGAGACTGGCATAGCAAGTAGTCTGAGTCACAGTTTTATCTGCATCAGCAAAGGCAATAAGGGCACCATCTAAAAAACGACCATTTATCAAGACCAGTTATGCTGGGGGAAAACAATTCCACACCTCAAGCGTTATCAGCCAAGTCCCTTTGCAAACTCATAGCTCTGCGGCATAAGGAAATCTTTGATGAGCCAAGAACTTGCTGAATTTCTTGAGAATTCCAGACAATGTTTGCCTACTGAATCTGAACATTTATAACAGCACTAATAGATTCATATTTAGGGAAAAAGGAAAGCTCAAATCCCATGCTACATCTCTTGTGGATGCTCTTTACCCAAGTCAAGTGGGTAACGGAAGACCCACAGTTAAGCAATAAAGTTCTCATTAAAGACATCGATTCAACCCATTCATTCATTCATTCAACAAATTTATACTGAGTATCTCATTTTTCAAGTTTTTTTCTTTTTTAGCATTGGGAGTACAGAGTTGGAAAATAATACAGTCCTTGCAATTTCTGCCAAGAATCATAAAAAATTATAATAATCGATAAATGTTATAAAGAAAAATTAGAGAAACTAGGTAGTACATTACCTAGCCTGGGAGCCAGGAAAGTTTTTTGCAAAAGTGACACTGAACGACACTGAAGTTAAGCTGAGACGTTAGGGAGGAGTGAGGTTTAACTGGGTGAAAGAGGAAGTATGGGACAGGTAGGAAGTGCCGGGTAGCAGTGGAAACAATTTTCAAAGATTTCTCTCATTGGTATAATAGAAATTTTCATTCCCTTGACAATGTTCTAAAATCTTCCCTTTCTCTACTTACTCCAATTTTCTTTTGCAATGAACAATTAAGACAATATTTTACATTCTACTTCAACATAATTAATTCTGATAATATCACTGTCCAGACAGAAATCTGGAATCATCAACATTTCTATAAAGCATTCAGCACTTACTATGACCTAAGCACTATGCTACATGGTTTTCACAAATAATTACGCATAGCTACTACGACAATTCATGAGATAGTATTAATATTCTCACTTTTCAAATGAGAGCACCAAAGCCTAGAAAAGTTGGGTACCTCTCCCAAGGTCACATAATTAAAATGTGTTAGAGTCATTATTTGAACTGCAAACCCATACTCAACCACTTTAGGAAGGGGCCTGCAAAAACAAATGCTTGTTTATGGAATTAAGACAAAGCAGGAAAGAGTTTGCCTGAAGTAGATGCACAAAAACCCGCAAGTGACATTGGTAAACAGCTTGGTTTATCAGATTCTGATTTGATTTATATTTATGTAGTTCCTACTATAAGCTAGATATTGTACTAACTCTTTGTATCTCACAAAAAAAAATCTTTCTCTAATTAGATAATTTTTCTTTTCCAGGATATGTGAAAATTGTTCTAGAGTTCTTACTGATTGTTCTTACTCCTGTCCATAATATTCTTCCTATTTCTTTGGTGCTTGATTGTCGTGAAGTGCTTTATAGATATTACTTTGTATCACAAATACCCTCTACATTCAGGCCTAAATAAATATTTATAAATAGGCCCACATTTAGATGATTTATTCTACAGAAAACTGCATCTTAATAACAAATTCGATCCTGCTGAGCAATGTTGTGTTTTTAATTGAAGAAACTTTTTTTAGTTATTTTTAAAATGAATCAACAATGCCACTGAAAATCTACTTCTGTGTGATAAAAATATTCTTATGATCTTCTTCTTTAAGATGAAAGCTATTCCCTGACTTTCTTCCACAAATTCATCCTTAAGTTTGAATATAGTACTCTAAAAAGCTGTTTAAAAATGGACTATTCAAGATATATGGTAAAATTGATTGAAATATTTTTCCCCTGGGTACATTGGGCACCTCAATTTTAGCTCCATTTGTAACCCAGAGGAAGTTTCAACATGAGCACTGGCTCCAGTTTCTGACTTGAGAATGATTCTTCAAACATGTAATTTTCTACAAATAATTAAAGTTAATGAAGTTCAGCAATGTATATGCCAAAGTGTGTATAAGGTAAGTGCATATACACACCTATACACAGGAGAAGAAGATTCATTAAGTCACTATTGTGAAAACTCTTATATTTTTAAAATCGACCCCCTCCCTTAGTCTTTACAAATGGAAGCATAGTCAATCAGTCATAAAGAATATGTCAAATTATTCTGTTAACACAATTCATTACAAATCCACTCTATCTACAGTAAAACAGTATATTAAATCAGCAGAACAAATTCAAATTCTACCGTGACATGGGTCGGTAGCACTTACATTGTCAAACAGACAATCCCCCAAATAGCTGAAGCCCCTGGGATGTTTTCCAGGAAATAATTTAACTTGTCCTGAAGAGTAAGCCTCAGGCTATCGGCTATAGTTTCCAATAGGGCATTATCAAAACCATTCAACATTTAACAAGGCTCTCATGCTGAAACAGCTGTTCATTGAAAGTGAAAAAAATTTTCAAACTTTCTCTAAGTCTAGCTAATCTTACTTGAGCTAGAAAATAAGGTATTAGACTATTCTGCATGTTCTACCACTTTATGACAAGAAAGCCAATTTTGCACTTCAGTAAAGGCAGATTGCAAATTTAGCATGAATTGAACCAGTAGCTGAGTTGCAATTTATGGCAAATGGCTCATCAGCACATTAATGTATACGTCAAGATAACCACTTCAGCCAGGCAGGCCGGAAACTAGAAGACCCAAATGTCTGGCAGGCAGCAAGGGAAATGTGCCCTCTATCAATATCTATAAAACAAATTCTAAAATCAAAAACTATGAAAGGTCACTATCATTCATTATTATACTTGTATGGCAGTACATGGTAGTTAAAAACCAAAGTCAGAACCATAGGTTCCGAAATCAGATATATTCAAGTTTTGAACTCTGCTAAATACTAGGTATGTAACCTTGGGCAAGTTATTTAGCGTCTCTGTGGTTAAAATTCCTCCTGATTACAGTAAGAATAACAACAATACCTACTTCTTAGAGTTACTGGTGGGATAATATCCATAAAGTGCTTAGTGCATAGCAAGTCGTCAATACTTGTTCAATATTAATATTCTATTGTCATTTCATATTTTAAGACAGATATGTAGATAGACCCTGTAAGATAAAATATTACCACAAATTTTTCATTATTTCTATACTCACTGTATTTTTTCAATACAAGTAAATGTTAAATGAATATTGTAACTTTCTACCTCAGGAAATTGTGGAAATATATGGGAGCCTACCTTTGTGCCCTGTTCAAAATTAATTTTATTTACTATTCCTATGTGGACATAATAAGCTCCATTCCTTGGAGCAATGCTAATAAGCAGCTAAAACCCAACTTGCTCAGATTTGCCAATTGTAGAAAGAGGTAATTAAGGGCTCCAAGGTTTAAAAAGCTTAAAAGGTTTCCTTTGGACCGATGATTGCTTCAACAGAGACATATCATCAAGAATCCTGGATAGAGCTGGAACGCATTCTACTAAGTGAGGTATCCCAAGAATGGAAAGACAAGCACCACATGTACTCACCATCAAATTGGTATTAACTGATCAACACATAAGTGCACATGTAAGAATAACATGTATTGGTTGTCGGGCAGGGGGCAGGGGGAGGAGGGAGGAGGGAACGGGTATCTGCACACACAAAGAGTGCAATGCGCACCATCCAAAGAATGGACATATTTGAAACTCGGACTTGGGGGTGGGCAAGGGCGACATACGTAACCTAAACATCTGTACCCCCATAATATGCTGAAATAAAAAAAAAAGAATCCTGCAGATATTATTTTACTTAATTATATTAGCAGCTTAAAAAAATTTTTACTGTCTCAAAATATAATGTGCTAAAATGTCTTTCAGATTATAAATAAGCAAACTGATATATCCAGTAGGATATCATTCAGATGTCTGAGAGACATAACACACTTCTAATTTATTCATTTGATTATTCCTCAAATATTTACTGAGTACTTATTTATGTCCATGCACTCTTCTTGGCTCTGGTGATACAATGGAAGAACGGCCCCAAATTCCTGTCCTTATGGAACATAACTCCTGAAACTCCTCAAATTTTTGACATCTTGCAGCTACTGCAATCTAGCTCTACCAGTTTGATGAAAAATTCTCTACAATTACAGCTTCCACTTCTTCACCTGTCACTCTTCAACACATTGTTACTTGATTTCCCTCTCATCTTCCCTTTAAAACTGTTGTAGATTATTCCAATAGGCACTTTTAAAAATCTGTCTTACATAGCGTCTCAGTAGCAACACTGTGGATCAGTTCTTGTTTCTTTAAATTTTTCCCATAATTCCCCATTCTAGTAATGTTCCACGTACCTTTCTCAGTCTATAGCGTGGGATGCTTTTCCTCTACCTAACTCTAAAATATTTCTCCGTAGGGTTCAACTCTTAGTTATCTCAGTTTTCTCAGTTTTCACATGAATGAGTCTGTCCAGTGGCTTTGATTATAATCTTTATATCAATATCATAAAATCAATGTCTTCTCACCAAATTTTACTCCAATATCAAAAAAGACATCATTCAGATGTCCTAGATGCGTACCAAACTTTTAATTTATTCAGTCATCTATCCACCCATTTAGCCATTCAATTATTCGACAAATACTTATTGAGGGCCTGTGTTCCAGGCACTGTTATTGGTTCTGGTGATACCAAAGTAGGGGAATAGGACAAAATTCCTATCTTTATGGAACTTAGATTCTTGCCCATGCCCAAAGTCCAATATATGTACACATTTATTATTCATATCCAATGAACTCAATATATGTGTTCGAACAAATACATTCCTCCTGTCGTATTCTAGATCTAAGAGAGTAGAACACTACCCAGCTCACACTCCAAGTCACAAAACTTCAGTTATTCTTGCCTTCTCCTCCCATATTTTCTTTTCCATCCACATTCTTCAATATTTTTCTAATCTTTCTATTCTTCTCCACAGCCGCTGTAAAGGTAATCAACATTTCCCACCTGCCTACTTGCAGAGCCCATTACAATTCTGAGACCTGACGTCCTTATGCACCTTCACTGTCTCTACTCTCCAGTAAAATAGTATTTATACACTGCAAATCTGATCATGCCACTTCCTTGTTTAAACTTTTTCTTGGCACCTGACTGTTTTCAGGGGGAAAAAACTTATATGGAGTAATTTTCTACACGATCTGGGCCATGCTTCCCAGTCTGGCCTCATCTTCATTTCCCCCACCCGCTCCCAAACTTCCTCTCAACCGCCTCAGCTGTCCTAGTATAGTATTTGCTATTAGCTCTGGTCCATGTTCCCTGGTTTACCCAGGAGTTTACTTGAGGTAGGCTGATAGTTTACTGTCTTTCCCTGCCTAACGGTTGCTTTGCCTACAGGATCTTGACTAGGGTTGGGAAGAGGTTTAGCCAGAATTGCAAGTTAGAAAAATACCGCATGATCTCACCTACGTGTGGATTCTAAAAACTCAAGTCCACAGACACAGAGAGTAGAATGATGGCTACCAGCGGTGGGGAGGGGAGGGAGGGATGAGAAGATGTTGCTCAATGAGTAAAGTTTCAGTCGTGTAGTGTGAGTAAGTTCTAGAGATCAAATGTACAGCACAGGGACTATGGTTAATCATGCTGTATTGTATACTTGAAATTTGCTGAGAGACTAAACTTGAAGTGCTTTCACCACAAAAAAGGTAACCATGTTAAAAGATGGATATGTTAATTAGCTTGACTACAGTAACCAGTTCACTATGTACATGCATAGCAGACATTATTCTGTACACCTTAAATGCGTACGATGTCAATGAAAAGATATACTGCTGAGTGCACCTCATCAACAAGAGATAAGAGTCGGTAAGTGCTCTAGCTTCTTCGCCACCGGCGGGACGATTGAGAGGCTTGTTCCCCACGTACTCTGGGAGGGTTTCTAGCACGATGCGCACACAGGGCTCAGGTAAACCTGCTCATTAACGATGCTTACTTTCTTTTCCTCCTTTTCCTCTCACTTTCCTCGCTCCTAGGCATCATCTCAGAAATAAATTGCTCATGCACAAATCCTTGCAAAGGAGTCTGCTTTGGGAAAACCTAAATTAAAACACCTGGATTCTAACCAAGTTGTCTTAGTTTAGTTCCACAGGTGTGAGCTGTATCTCCTTGCTTCAGGGCCTTTGCATATTCTCACTGTCTTCTTTCTTCCATCTTCTTTGCCTTTCTTATACGATTTCCAAGATAGTACCTAAACGTTGCTTCCTTTGAGACGTTTAACTTGACACCCACCACCCGCATCAGATGTCCCACCACAGAAACTCGAACTCAGACCGTTGTCTGTTCACCCAGTATCCTGATGCTTTTCTTCTAGCCTAGCATTTAGCACACGTGTATGAGTGCCTCTCCCAGCTGTGAGCTTCTTTAGGGCTGCAACCATGTCTTCCTGTGTTCCTTCCCCCAGTAACTAGCACAGTACCAAATGCTAAGAAGTACTCAGTAAAAATAAGTTGAATGAATAGATAATAAATAAATGATGAGTAAATGGTATTAAAATTAATCAACAATAAATCGTCCCCTCCTGTACACTCAAAACAGCAGAAATGGGTTTCACACATTGTGTTTCAGGAAATAAGTAGTTGGCAAAGCTATATAGCCAAAAGCAGCACATTTAAATCCACTTGAAAACCAGATGACAGTCATTTATTCTACCCAGATTATCCTTCCTGGGCCACTGCCGTAGTTAATGGACTGTTTAATGAGTCAATCCTGGAATATTAACTGATAACCAAAATGAAATGCTTCTCCTTTTCTGTTTCATACATCTGCCTGTTGAAAAGTACGACTGAATGGCTGCTACTGAGCACGAGAGCGTCACCTCCTGGATCAACCCGTGCCTTCCTCTTGCTCTCCGAGATTACACGGCCAAGGCATGCGACCCACGGGCACCAACCTGCCTCTCCAGGAACAAAGCGATGAGAAATGCAAGCCTATTTTTCAAACTGCTTGGAACATGTAGCCCCCGGCTGCAACAGCCTGTTTAACAAGGACTGGTTTTTTTCCTCTCAATCATAGTTCTAAAGCTATCGTTTATTGAAAAGCTGATTTTCAAAGCACACACTAGAACAGCTTTTCTGTACAGCTGCAATGCTATTTAAATCGTCCATGAATATTTCTACGAATCCAAGAAAATTCTAAGCTGAAATACTGCTTTTAGAGGGGACATAGTAATATCAGACCCTATGGGAGAAAAATTCAGGAAATGAAATATGCTTGTTAATTTTAATACCGGAATTATAAAGTCAGGCATATGTCTTCTACTCCTCTGAGCTAGAAGAACACCTCAAATTACTATTTGGAAGGTCAGCCTACAGGCTCTTTCGAAAATTCTTTGGTGGACATTAGCAGTCTGCTTCAAAGTCACTCCTTAAGAGGCCCCATAGATGTAAATAAATGCCTCCCTTTCTGCT
The DNA here is from genome assembly GCA_963575035.1 of Avahi laniger. Classification (NCBI taxonomy): domain Eukaryota; kingdom Metazoa; phylum Chordata; class Mammalia; order Primates; family Indriidae; genus Avahi; species Avahi laniger. The sequence goes on from CAUYSK010060604.1 coordinate 70,628, forward strand.
GGGGTGAGGTTGGAAGCAGATAAAGAAAAAGCAGTAACAGCAATGTTTTGGAGACGCTAAACAGATCAACGGGAGGCAACACCATCCTTGGGAAGAGCTGACTGTTGAAACCCAAGTTTCTGCTCCACAGAAAATGTCACGTTCTTATGTCCAGTGCTATTTTGGGAAAAAAAAAAAAATCCCAGTTGCCCACCGGTGATCCTGGCAACACTGATGTGATGCTTTAATCTCATGTAACCAACCGTGTCATTCCCTCGCTGTGATCAAGCAGCCCCACTGCGACCCTCAGGCTGCCTTTCAGGCATTTCACAATGTTAATACTTTGAATTTCATCAAAGTGGAAACTTTCAGATCCTAGCCAGCTGTATTGCAACCTGAAATTTCCTTCACTGAAGACATTCAATCTCAGTCAAATGACTTATCAAATGAAATTATATGGAGCATGAGTCACTATCATAAATATTTTAGAGTCATTTCGTTGGAGGCTGTCGACAAAAACAAGCTGACTACGCCTCAGAAAGGTTTCCAAAATCACTGACCAAAGAAAAAGCATTCTGAGAATTGTTTTGTGCCCCATCGAGTATCGTGTAGCCCTGCGGTTTATTTCTGCCAGCACTTAGCTCCCAATACAATACGGTCTCCAGGCTGGGGCTAAGTGAATCCTTGTTAAATTATTGATCCACTTCAAATAAAGAAAGGCCACATATCCCATGGAAATGACAGCATGATTGTAAGACACAAAGCACGGGCTCTACACAGCCTCCATACCTATCACGGTGCCCGGCACAAATAGACCTCTCAACGCACATTTGTTGATTGAATGGATAAATGAATGTGCGTAAACTGAGATCCTGGGGTTTATGAAAGACTAAGTACCGGTGCATTGAAAATTCCACACAAATGTCTTAAGTCATCATCTGACCATGAATAAAAAGCTCAGTAGGGCTGAAAGAAAAAAAAAATTGGACCTAATTCATGCTCTAAAGTATTGTGGAATTAATAAATGAAAATTTAATGCCATTTCGAGTGCTGGTTATGCCGTGGGAGCCTGCTGGTCTCTCGATTTTAAAATACTTTCCTAGCATACTAAAATCAGAACTCTTTTTCTCATGTTGTTCTTTCCTTTGTTTCCATAGGAAACAGTGACTTCCAGGCATCCAAGATGACACAACATAGATTGCCAAATTGCATGCCACCCTGCAGTTGCCAAGGAGATAATGTATGTCATTCCTACAAATAACATGTTGCTCATGCCTTCATTTCCTTTATCTAGCTTTTTAACATATTCTTCGCCTGAACCGAATTCAGATAATGTTCACTGTGAACTGATGGAAACATTCCTTTTTTAAAAAATTTGTTTACCCCGTTCCCCCAAGGCACTTGATCACATTGCACACGCCGTCTGCGGAAGGTTTGAGCATATTTTATGCCGATTTTGGAACCAGTGATTCAGCAGTTTTCACTGAAAAAAATAAATGCATCCTGAATTCTGTCTGCCTGTGTTCTAAGTAAAGGTCCAATTAAATCCACACCTGGCACTAACGTATTCCAGTTTAAAACGGCCTACCACAAAAGCAGCTGCACTCAGTTGGACTTATATGGGAAGGAAGAGGAGGAAAGGAGGAAGCAAAGGAGGAAAACAAGGACAGAAGAGGCAGGAAAAAGAAAAGGAAGACAGAGAGGAGAGAAGGGAACATTTATTGAGCACCCGCAGCATTCCAGATTAAATATCCGTAGGATGAATAAATCGGACAATTTAAGATCTTGGCTGACACCATCCAACCGGCAAGAGGCAGGGTCAGTATTTGAACTTGGGTATATCTGACTTAAAAGTATGTGCTTTCCAGTTACCCAGTGCTGCATAACAAATCATCCTGAAACATAACGGCTTAAGGCAACAGCAATCATTTTATTTGTTATGGGTTTGGAGTTTGACTGGACTCAGCTAGGCAGCTCTCACTCAGGGTCTCTTACATGGTTTCAGTCAGAGGGGGCTAAAGTCACCCTGAAGACATCCTCTCTCACATGCTTGGAAGTTGATGCTGGGCTGTCACACCGAATACTCTACAGCATATATTGGCAATAGTAGCACCAAATGAATTGCTATCGTAAGGGGTCTTTTTACATAGCCCACTTGGAGCTGCGTGGTCATCCTTACTCTATCAACTACGGTCAGTAGCTGATCAAGAGGCTTCTGGATAATGTCCTTGTCTTTTCAGCACTCTTTAAATTATTCTAATAGTGAACCTGGTAGACCCAGATCATGAACCCCATCCAGCTCATCTGAAACAGCCATAAGACCACCATCGAACATCCAGTCTGTACTTGAACCGTTAATCACCTTTGTTTACCCTTTGGAAATATACCGAACTTTTATCATAAATAAAGTGACCCACTGTAAGAAAATATGATATTAATCACAGGAAGAAAGAACACGGTGTAGTAAACACAATAATCTGATTGTGGGGAGCATTCAAGCTAGGGAAGAACATTATGATGAGCTAGTGAAAAAGAAGCAACAAATTATGTCTTATTGCTGGCTTTGCCGAGAGCGGATGATTGTGCCGGCAGATTGGCCTGGAATAAACATATAATATGTTTTATTCCGTACAGCTATTTCTGAGACGAACAGCCCTGTGATGAATTAGGGGCGTCACACAGCACTAAATCAGGTCTGTCACGCAGAGTCCCTCTATCCCGAACCACGGCAGCGTTCTATCCAGACTGTAACGCTTGGATTTGTGCGGCTCTCTTCCCAATAAAAGTACAGCATATGTTCTCATCCAGGCCAACAAATCTGATGAAACCTTAAGTATCTTTGATTGCTGCTTCACACAACAGACCTAAAAATGGAAGCACTTAGGTAATGCACGAGGCAGAGTCCAGCCAGGGGAAGAAAGGACATCTTATTCAGGATTTCTTGTCTCACTTTCATACATCTGATTTTGCTCTACTTGCTTCAGCCCCAGATTTTCTTCTTTGCATATCTTTTTTTCCTAAATGGGGAATATAGTCTGATAACAAAATCCTTGAGAGTAAGGCAGTATTTATTGCTTATATTATGGAACAATCGGCCTGTATCTTACACACACATTGCATCACAATAAAGACTTGAGATCCTTCTTATTCCTCTTTTTCTTTTTTGTTCAGTTTTATGTGCTTGGGAAATCAGAAACCATGTGCTATGATTTCTACAACTGTGAATGGCCAGGTGCACTTAATGGCTACAAAATGATTAAAAAATAACCGGGAAGTTAATTGTAGCCAAAAATTGTCTCAGATTGTCCCATGAGATTCTGAAATTCTCAATTGATTATAATTTTAATCTTTATCTCCATTATAGTATGCCTATTACAGTCATATATACCTAGATTACTATCTGGAAACATTTAACTGAAACACTTTAGCAAATGATCATGCTAGAAGAAGACTTTCTTTTACGTTTGCTCCCTTGTTAGAGTGACTATTTAATCTATTGGTCAAGCCAGGGCACTTTTGTCCAGAACAAATGCTAAACTGGGTAGGAAGCAAGGACAACAGTCATTAACTCAAGCAGTTGTAGGCAAGTAATGAGAAGGTCGGTCTTTCCATTATACATTAATTGAAAAAAAATTCATTTGCAAGGAATTTGAAAATTGCATTAAAAATGTCTATGTTTCATTGAAAAAATGATGTTTTAAAATCTTTCCACGTTTTATCTCAATGATACATTGATATACTTTAAAAAAATATCTGTAGTAATTGAATTTGATAAAATAAATTTGACTATGGTCCATGGGATAGCACCCATTGCAAAAGTGCAAAAAGAAATGATTTATTGAATTTTGTAGTACGAATGCAATTCATAAACACTATGGGAAAATAAATATAAAGGAAAAAGAAATTAAATATTGAAAGCTAAAGCTACTAAAGGAGGGATTTACTCTTTTAATTAACAGAAAACAAACAGTATTCACCACATAAAATCTCATCCTATTTTTATGAATTGCTTGGGGATATTAAACTAACATTCTGTCAGCAGATCAGGTCCCCATTGACCATAATCTGTTGCAGTCCTGAAATGTATTCTTGGATAATAGGTAACCTCCTTGGTGCCATTTTTAGATCAGCCCATTGGCAAACATTAGGCAGAAAGCATATTAACATTCCAGAATCAGCTAAGGCTTTAGCAAAGTAGGTTTCTTGCTTGCAGAAGCAGCAATATTCAGCTAAGCACAAGAGAGAGTGCCTGTTGAAGCTCAGCATCTATACAAGCCTAAACTGCTTCAAGTCAAAACAAACAAATGAAAAAACCAAATAAACTAACAGAACAGTTCCGACAGCATTAAGATGATGTCCGTAGAGGACGTGGCCCCATCAGGCCCAGGCACACTGAGTACAGCTCCAAGGTTTTGATACTTTCAGCTCAAATCTAGATCTTTGTCTTCAAAACAAATAAACTAACAAATTTAAAAATGCTAATCACTATCATCACTAGGACAATTTCTTACTAATTACCTCTTCTGCTGTCAAAAAGAGGCAGCTGATAAAGGCAATTTTATGTCAGATTTAGGCCTCATCATTATTTCAAGAGACCATTTCCTACCTTTTTAAAAAAACATTTTTGGACTGGCAAAAATGGCATTTCTAACAGGTCAGCCTAATAAAAACTGGCTTTTCTCAAAACCAATCTCAGGCTCATTTATTCATGGAAGGGGTAGCCTGTCAATGTCAAGGGCCCAACCCACGCACTCATCACTGCCCTCTCTCATTTGTTAGCTAACAATCTGCTCTAAGAAAATAACTATCAAGCTACTATATGGTTTCCATCTCTTGCTTGCTCTCCAGGGAAGCAGGAGGCATTCTTTTCTTACCTTCCAAGCAAGATGCCCTTATCAGAGCTCCTCCATCCAAGCAAGCTCTCAGGAGAGTAACTGAGCATTAGATCAGAAGAGTATGAGATCCTTCCCTCGCACACAACCAGAGAACACGTGTGGGTGTTGCAGGTATAACCCGACCAGCAGAGTGGAGCATGACTCTCACCTTCTCTCTCATACCCATCTGCACTGGGAGACGGAGGTAACTCACGCAATAAAACTAAGGGTTAAAGGTAAAGCCAGAAGAAGAGCAGAGATAGTATTTGCTTCATATAGGAGAGTTCCAAAGAAACCGGGTGGTTTGGGGTTAAGAGAAAAGTTATACAGATTCCCTTCACTTGCCCGAAAGTTCTGTGTGGGCCTCAACAAGCAAAATAATAGTCCTGGAATGGGTTTATGGGGGTTTTCTCTATTATCTAGGACTTTTCTGTTATTGTTATTCATATTCTGCGGAGACCACATTGCATTCATTCATTGACTCAGTCCGTAACTATCGGGTGCCAGGCTCTGTACTAAATATTGGTCCTCAAGTTCATACTCTTCAAAACGCTTTTTGAAAAAATCTGTCCAATAGACTAATCCCAGTTGTTCACACATGCTCATAGTTTATTAATCTAGAGACAGTAATATACCCATTTTGTATATAAGGAGCTGACTTTCTGCTCTTCAGATACGCAGTCCTTGCTGCCCTTTGCCAAATCCTCAAGTGCCAAAGACCCGGACAAAGAGAAAATGCAGATGTGCTAAATGGTGGGGATCCTTCTTCCTGTATGTCTCTTCCCTTTACTTAATATTTTATCGTATAATTTTTTTTAATTTAAAGGGAGATCTTGATATCCACGTTAAACTGATTGGACTTAGAAAAACGTTTTAGGGAAGGAAGAACAGAAAGTACCCACAGTCCTATCCCTTCCATGAATTCCCTAAGAACGACCTTTGACTATGGAGCCTAAAACTGTTTTCAATTAGCCAAGCAAAAAAATAACTAAAAGTAAAAAAGTTTATTTTAGCCAATCCACTTGAGAGAGAGAGAGGGACTACATTGTTTGGGATCCATGAGACTAAAGAGAATAAAGAAATCCCCACGTTGGTAGGAAGATATCAGAGTTATGAAAATTGAAGTCAAACTTCAAGAGCTACAAACTGAGGGAGAAAGAATAGAGTCTTAAAGAATAACTAAGTAAGAGGAAGGTGGAAATTCAAGATCACAAATAAGGGCAACAAAAGAAGTTTGGAAAAGTATATGATGTATTGTCCAAGCAAAGACTCAAGGAAGGGTAAAAGTCTTGTGGAATCAGAGATATCTGAAATATTAAGAAAAGCATCTCATGCCTTACAATCTGAGTGGAAACTGTCCTCTTCTTAAAACTGTTGGAAAATTGACCAAAATACCTAATTTTCTTTTACCAAGGCATTTTTCATACATAATATTCTCTAATTCATTTAAAGGAAATGAGATAAGTCATATCCACACTGATGTTTCTTGAAACTTCTAAATCATCTGAGACTGAGCAAAAAGCTGGAGATTTAGCAACGTATATTATGTTGTGGGAAAATTAGCTCCTCAAAATAGCAAAAAAGAAAATTGGCAGTTTATTCAAAACCAGAAGGAATGAATAATCTTACTCAGTAGCTCAGGGATGATAACTTGCTGGAAAATATAACTAAACGTTGAGGAAAGTTGTTTAAAGCAGTTGTGTATTTTTGAAGTTGATTTTTTTTTTCCCATTCTAAAAAGAAGTGCTGGCCCACTCACATTGCCGACATAGATGGAGAAAGAGTATTAAATGAATTAAAATTTGAAACACCATTAGGAAAACTTTTAATAATAGAATTTCACCAATGGAAATGTGTGGTTCTTTTGTATAATGCTATCCCTGGCAACCAAGTCTTTATTTCAGAGGAATGAAATCAATCAATAGGCATTTCTTGAGCACCTGCTATGTGCTTAGGAAATGTGTGCAGGTGTGTTGGAGAAGTAACGCAGTAAATGGAGAAGTAATAAAAATTGCAATAATATGGGAATCATTTATGAATTACATAGCAATTCTGGAATGATCCTTTAGCTGGTCCAGAAATACTAAAAACAAACTCATAATACTTACAGCAATGGAGCTGGCTTATTTCCTTACTACCGTCCCTCGCCTGCTGATCGTCAGTAACACACACCTCCCCACCAGCCTGCGCTCTCCCGCGATTACCACCCCCGAAAGCCCAGCTCACGTCTTCACAATATCCCCTGGTCCCTGAAGAATGTTTGCTCCTCTTGATCACTTACCTCACTATACTCTGTCACCTGATATAGTGTAAATTAACTCAGAGCAAAAACTCCCCCCTGAACGTTTTTAATTTTTTCCCACGACATTTATAGCAGAACTGTTTTGAACCTACGTTGTAAATAGATACTGTTAATTGACTACGTTGATGCACGTAAGATAGTTTATTTCAAACCAAAACATAAGAGTAATACTTTGAAAAGTTTTCTAAATGTTTAAAAAGTCACGAAATTTTTGGAAAAACAATAGATTGATTAATCTATAGTTTCTTGAAATGACTGTGCTAGATTAATTGGTGATTTTTAGCCTTGACAAAATCCACATGTATTTTATGCAAAGTGGGAGACTGGAAACATATGATGAATTTTCTGTGACTTTGCTTTGTATGTAAACCAAACTACTGACTAAAGGATATGGCTTGTTTGTAAATGGGATGGAGTTTTCAAGTAGGACTTACCCTCAAAACATCAAGACAAGCTTCAAAAAAATTGGGGCTGGGTTGGGGAGGGAGCCTGTGGCAGGGGGTATAACAGAGGCCAGTGGTGTTGGTGGGTTATGAAGGTAGTGGTTGTGAACATATACTTTGGATCCAGGCAGCCTGGGTTTAAACGTGGGCTCTGTTACTTAACAGCTGTGTGACTTTGGGCAAATCACTTAGACCTTTCTGTGCCTTGATTTTCTCATCTGTAAAAAGGATCACTGTGAAGATTATATGAGTTTATATACATACATACATATATATATATATGAATGCTTAAAATATTCTATGGCATGTGGTAAACACAATATCAGTTGATGCTTTTATTGCTGTTGGGGCATACAGATTTTTGCTATATAGGTGAGCATAAAAGAACCTGAATATTTAATTTGATCTGATTTTGTGACCCAAGAAAAAACCATCAGCTCTAATGAGCTCTTGATATATCATGTGTACTAAAGTAAGAACATGTTAAAGAGTGTAAAGCAAGCTTGCATTAGTTATCGAGAGCGGATGAGTTTGTACTAATGAAAATTTTTTTCATTAGAAGGAAATTTAGACATAATCTTGCCTAACTTCTTCATTTAACAGAAGGAGAAATGGAAACCCAAGTATTGGGTTGTATGATCAAAGCTATACTGGAGAATTGAGGGTAGGGACACATCCTTTAATGTCTGCCTACAATTATTCCTAAGAGGCAATACCACGCACCTCAAAGCATCCAGCTTTCTAATGCCAAACACATAGGGCTCAAATCCAGCTCTGCCACTTACTACGCATATGATCCAAGCAACTTACCAAAATTCTGCACCAAAGCTCACTTCACCATAAAATTATGTATATAACAACACAACAACACGTCCAGGGGTTTGTTACAAAGATTAGCGAGAACACACATAAAGCAGCTAATGCAGTATCTAGCACATAGTAGGTGCTCAATAAATGATGATGATGATAAAGATGGTAACGTGCTACCTGCCCAAATTCTATACTAAGTACACTTCACAGCTTCTTCATTTGCTGTATTTGTAAACATGGAATACATGAAAATAAATGAAAAACTTTATTATTCATCTATATCTATTAATATATTATCTGTATCTACACCACATACACACACACATACACACACACCCCATTTTATTATACCAGGTTGATAAGATGTCTTACTTCTTCTTTGAACATTAGCAAATATATATAGCCTTCCTAATGCAACATTAAATTTATGGCATTTCCCCTTCTGGAAAAGGAAATAGTCCAAATCTTCATTTATGATGCTAATGTTGGTATTTTTCTTTCCATCTGACATTTATTACCAATAATTTCCAAAATATGCACAATATTGTTTCAATAAGCTACTAAAATTGATCTCTTCTTCCCTTTGTCATTTTTAATGATAATCCTTAACTTGTCGCTTTCTGCATTTTGAAGACTAATTTGAAGTCTCAGCTTAACTCTCTGATATAATTTATATAGCCTCTACCTCTCCTCTATCTCTCCTTCACGGCATTTTGCCGATCTGTCATTATTTATTTTAAATTAATTGTTGAATGTCTAGCCTCCGCACCATCTTCATATCTATGATGGGAACGAGCACAATATTCTCAACTTCATAGGTGTTCCATAAATATAATAGGTTCTCAGTATGTAATTAAATATAGAGATGAGCATTTCAGCAGACAGGTCTAAAGTAGCAGTATACATTTGAGAGTAAGTTCACAATACGATAAGCATACTTGAATTATTCTAAAACCAATACTCAAACCATACTTCCATATGCTAACTATAGTCACTCAAGATCACTAGCCTGTCTCTCTCACTAGACTAAGTTCCTAAGTTTTGTTGTCTGTGAACCCTCAGTACCTTGCATGGTGACTGGTGCAAAATGATGCCTAGTAAACACTTGTTCAATGACTAGCTGAAAGTTCCTCTCATGTGTTAGCATGTTGTCATCTCTGCACATGAAAAAAATCACAAAACTAACAGATAAACATAGCTCTGGTATTTTTGACACTTAAATCGTACAGTTTAGTAATTGTGCAATTAAACAATTACTCATTGCATAAAGAGCATTACTAACTACAGAACATTCTGTACTTTAAAAAGGTATGAGTTTGGGGAGGTACTTATTTATATAAGATTGCGAGAATGTCATTAAACTCCTGTCACAAACACAGCTAAATGTCAAATGAACTGACAGTATTGCTTCATGTCCTTTTTCAAACTGCCAGGGAAAGAGATTTTAAGCCAAATTAAAAAATAAAAGAAATAAGGACAAATGGAAAAATAAGGTTTTTCACATGTTAGCTTAAACTATTTAAAGAATGGCATTTCTAAGAGGAGTTTTAAGAATGATTGAAGTGAAAATCTAAGACTGACCTAGTTTGCATGAAGTTTTTAGGAAAGGAATGACGTTTGTATATTACTAACCACTGGAAAATCATTGCATTTAACACTGATGTCACTCACAGCCACTGGTATCCGAGCAAGTGACACAGTGGAAATGATCAAAAGACAACAGACTCCTCTTTCCTCATATTGCAAAGTTGCGTGTGTAGGTTTGCTGAGGTTTTTTGTTTTCTTTTCTGTTTTTCAAAGTGATTCTCAGTCTTCGGTTGCTGTCCACCAGCGAAATCCACCTGCAGACACGAGTGTCTCAGAATGCTAAGGATGAGTATCTGCCGACCGAGTGCTCACATGACCCTGCTGTAGCTCACTACTTAACGTATGTCTTATGCTCACATTTATTTCTGCTAAGAAGGAATTTTCCATAAAAGACACTTTTTTTGAAAATTGGTGATAAATATATTGGTTTTTAGAGACATCACATTTCCTATTGTCAGATTCCTGTAGTTGGCTCACAATCAATCAATAGACAACCACAATTGATAAGCACCATGCTATGTACTGTACGGGAGAATAAAATGAAGCCATAATCTATTTTATTAATGAGCTCACCATCTAGCCAGGTAAATATAGCAATCACGTATGAAAAAATTTAAGCAAAATACCACAGGATATTATAAAGTGATAGATGAGGTCATGCACACTTTAAATGTTGAAGATGCTTAAAGAAATAAAGGATAGTAATAATCACAGGTACTATTTACTGCGTACTACACACTGTACTGGGTACTTTACATGTAAGATATAATTTAATGCTCACTATAAGCCTTTCCAGTAGGTTCTTTTATTGCCCCTTTCCCCTTATAGATGTGTATCCTTGAGACCATGTCCTTGAGAATTTGGGGCTCAGTCAGAATGAGCCCCACATAAGAAATAAGACTAGACTTTGACTTTGAAAGATAGATAGTAAAAAAGGAGATTCTCATAAAGGTATTTGAATTATTGAATCCAAGGTGTACCTTGACTTATTTATATATTCTTTTTTTATATCATTTTTTCCTTAAAGACTCTAAGCTGAGAAAATAGCTCTTTAATTTGGCAAATCAGCTTCTAAGAATCTATGAACACCTTAAAATTGAAAAGTCCATGAAGAATAGTTATGGCGAAAGGCAAACAAAGAGAAAAAGAGCTTAGATGGATGGGAAAGAAAGGCATGCAGTGGAGAATTACGTACTCGGAGTCTGAAAAAAGAAACTCGTCATTATTATGGGCAGGAGAAATTGTCCTGCTGTGGAAACCTCCACCTATCTAAACTCAAACTAATTCACACCTTCATTAAATGTGCTGCGTCTCTCTTCCCTGCCCCGGGGATTGATGCCACCACCATTCATCTCGTCCTCCATTCCCCTCATCCAACATGGCTCATCAGTCATTAAGGCTTGAGGCTTAAGAGCATGGGGCTTGCTGGCCGAGCCCTGCAACTTACTAGACAGGTGACCGTGGGCAGATTATTTGATCCCTAACTAATAATCTCTTCATCAGTAAAATAAGGATAAAAATAGAACATATTTTATAAGTTGTCAGAATTAAATTCTAGATAAAATATCTATAAAAGTTCTTATTACTGGCACATAAAAAGCATTCAGAATATTATGCTATTGTTAATTGTTCATAGAAATGAGCAAAAAGACTCTGCTAGGCTAATAATTATCTACCTATATATCTGTATCTATACATACATGTACCATATGTAAATGTATATGTACCTCTATATACACATGCACATTCTAACGTCTATTCTTTATGGAGATATTATAAATTAAATGTCATAAAATAGAGTTTAAGAGAACAAGCTCTGCACTCAGATATAACTAAATTAATTCCAATATTAGCTTTACCATTTTTTAACTGTATTATCTTGACTGCTTCACTTAACAACTGCAAGCCTCAGTTTTTCCATCTGCAAGAGTTATTGCGAGCTTGAAATTAACACATGTAAAGCACATCACATAGTACATGACACAAAATAAGAGCTCAAGTTATGTTAGCCAATCTCATTATATCATTGAATTTTTTATAAGATATAGTATGCATACATTAACGCATACTTTGTGGATGATAAAGAACTAAAGAATACATTTTTAAGTGATTTAAAAAAAAATTTTTTAAGAAAGCTTCCCTTCTTTGTTCTACAGTTATTTTTCAAACCATTCCATTAATCAAAATCACCTATAGCAGTAAGAGAGCAGATACTCTAAGAAGTAGTAGGGATATAAAAGGATAGACCCACAAGAGCGGGGCTCACCTTAAACACTTGAAGGACAGAGGCAAAGGCAGAATCACTGAAATGATGGGCAGAAACAGAACAGCTGCTTTGCTTCCTGAGATGCTCAAAGACACATTCAAGCTACCTATAGCTGCTCTTAGATTCTACCAATTGGCCTTTTCTCCTTGCTTCATGAATATTTCATAAACCTCAAGCTTTCCAGTTCCCAAAGAACAGAAATGATCACCATAAGCCTCCGCCAGGCCATCAACAGTCCACAGGTTGCATATGATGACAATGAATCAATCCACTAGTGAGCTTACCCAAAGGACTGCTAAACTACCAAGTGTTGTGTAGACTCTGAAGCCAATTTCAAACAAAGGGTTCGAAAACATTTTAAGCAAAGGCAGTATCATTTGAATAAGTAAATAGCTGTACAAGTTGGAATGCATATTTGAATCTGCAAATTTCAGCTGTCTGATTAGAATCTCTACAGAAGTTCCAAAATTTCTAAAATTCTTAGAATATTTCTTTCCAGTAATATGTTGTAAAATTTTGCTCTTAGCATACCCTTTCCTCTTCTTGATTTCCTTCTCCCTATTTATCCCTCTCTTCTTTAATTTTAATTTGTTCTCAGTCTTCCAAGTTAAACTCGATTCTGAAGCCATTTGATAGCAAGTGACATTCCAAAGCCAGCTGTACTCTGGCAGTCATCCTAAATCAGGAGGATGGGTGGGCCAAGCCATTGATCACTGTCTTTAGAACACAGATAGTAAACTGCTATGGAGACCTAAGATTCCATATGTATCTAATACATAGTCACACATTGTAGAGGACATGAAGTAGATGATGCATATTTAGAATAGATTTATTTTCAAGTCCCTCCCAATGCTTACACGGAATGACTCTATGCCCTTCACAAATAAATTTCATCTTCTTGACCTTGGATATGCCATTTGCACACAGCATGTGGACCATGCATGCACAAAAAGGAGTTACTGAATCAGAATGAACTTAGTCAATCGAATGAACTTAGCCAACCGAGCATTTATCGGCAATGGCAATCGCTATAGTCAAGAGATACATCAGGGAGCAAATGGAAGATTATCAAATTCTCTTCCCATTTTTGGAAATTCAGTAGAATAATTTTATCCTGATTAAGTGGTACTTTGAAGTATTTATAATATTCCATTATAGTACTAGTGCAATGAATGTTATTGCTTCATAAAAATGAAAAAGAACTATATCAATTCATTATAAATACAAAAAGTTATACATATAGTTGTATATGTGTGCATATATATATATTTATATGACTCCAAATATGGAATCTTTGGACCTAGAGAAATCCTGGGGTTGGGGAAAGTTAATAGCTATATGGGAAAGTCAGTATATTTTATAATTTTGACATTATTTAAAAATCACAAGTTGAAGTATGTTGTTTTAAAAATTAACCACTAATGATATAAAAATACAATATATAACTTCCAAAGTATAAGAGGAATGAAAGAATAAGGAAAAATTTAATGATAAAAATATATTGGCTAAGTTAATATTAGGAAAAAATAAGATAAAAAATATTAAAATCAGACCAAATAGAATTCAGGAGAAAAGCATTACTTTATGGGTGAAAAACAAAAAAAATTATTTTATGATAAGATGCAGAGACTGATATGGCAATAGAGCAGTTATGAATCTTTACATGTCAAATATCATAGCATCAAAATACATAAAATAAAAATGATTAAAATGTAAAAAAAATCAACAATCTCATAATATCAGTGGGTGAATTTTTATCTTTCTCCATATTTGAAATATCAAGAAGATAAGAGGTGATTTATTAAAAGAGTGAAAGACTATTTGAAGTAAAATTGTTTTAATAACTAAAAATTAACTCCTTTTATAAGCTTTTAGCATAACTCAGGGCACAGTGAATATATCTATAACACTCAAATCTGGATAGGTAATATCTCAGAAAACATGCAATATAACTAAAAATTAACAATAGAGTTAAATAGAAAAAATCCCACTTGGAAATTTTAACATTATCTTGAAATAATTCTTGGCTCACAGAGAAAAGCAGTAACATAATTATATGATATTTAGAAAATAAATATGATAATATTATATATTAAAATTATGCATTATGGTCAAAGCTGTCTACAAAGGAAACCTCATTGCAATAAGAAAACTTTATTATTAAATAAGAAACAGTGAAAATAAATTAATAATAAAAAAACTCAAGAAGCTAGAAAAAGAGTAACAAAATTAACTTGCAGAATGACAGAATTCAAATAAAATGAATCAATAATTAGAAAACAGAAGCATTAAAACAAACAAATAAATAAAAATAAATAAACCCAAGACAATTTTTTTAAAGGAGCCATAAATAGCATTCTTTCAAGGCTTTAACATAACAAAGCAAAGCAAAATAAAACAGCAATAAAAGGCAGAGAGGGCTTAAGTTTACCTAAGGACAATGTGAAAGGTCATAAAACCACGTATTCAATTTGTACTTTTTTAACTGCAAATAGTATTCAAAATACATTCTGATAATTTTGTAAATCTTGGTGACATTGATTTATTTAAAGGTAAATATAAACTATCTAAACTTACTAGTGCAAAGACATTTATTTTCCTACCTGTTTGCACGCCATTCGTAGAGAGCAGTGCCTGGAGCCCAAAAGGAGCAGAACTGTAAATTACAGGACACTGACCAGTCAGTCCCTGCCAGGATGGACACCTGCCCTAATTTATTCAACAGTCATCCTCTCCCTGAGAAAGAATCTCACCCTTTATACCCGACTTTAGCACTTCCTGCCCTCTTTGGTGCTTCAGCACTATCATAGTAACATCACCATCTAGCATATCACCTGTTCTGTTCTATGTTTTTAAAAATTGTTTGCCTTCCCTCTGTGGTCTCCCACAAATGAATGTCAGCTCCGCATTGCAGCATATTTGTTGGGGTTTTTGGAACACTATCGATTCCCAGACCCTTAACAAGGTCTGGCATATAGTTGGCATTAAATATATATTTGCTAAATGAGTGAATGAATAAATAAGTAAAGGATTGATCTGCCATTGCAAGAGAATAAAGTTGCTGATTTCTATGCACACCGATCTGGGTACATGCAGACAAAAGGAGTTCTAGGCTACCATTTATGGCAACGACAATAGGCTGGGTGTAAGTGACAACACAGACATTTGTCTGCTGAGTCAAGAAAGAAGCTGAGGAGAGTGAGAGTGAGAGAGAGAGAGAGTGGAGTAGCAGAGGAAAAGGAAGAAAAAGAAAGGAGCCTGTTTGCTTTTCTGTTTTCAGGAAGATCTTCCTAATTTTGTACAATTGGATTCCATGAGAAAAAAAGACACTCATTATTATTTCTGAAATCACAGACTCACCGATGGACGTGACCAATGTATAGCAGCTCTGATTAGGCTTTGCACATCCTCTTTGATCTGTCCCTTTAGGGCAAGAATTTTCAATCTGGAATGTACATCAACTACAACTACGGTTTACTGGTTTTGTTTTCTTCTTCAGTGCAAGTGCACAGGCCACCTGCAGCCCCGTCGGGCGCTCCTAATATGTAGCCACGTTCAGAACGGTTGCTTTGCTTTGCTCAGCGACCTCTACTCGAATGCCTTTCCAACCCGCTCAAAGATGTCCACAGGTTCCTCCTAATGGCACACGTGAGATTTTACCTCTTTCTGTAAAGACTTCTAATTCCACACGAAACTTTCAAAGAACTAACTTCACCTACATGGAGCTCATCCAGAGCTGTTTAATTTTTAAGCTATTACTCACCATTACAAAGTTTAAGTTTATAAAGATCATTTTATATTTTTCTGGAATTTTAAACAACTTACAAATTGTCATTGGTATTTTCAAGGTCTCAGTTTTTCCCGACAATGCAAATTTGACCAAGAAGCTGACATCTTAAACTGAAGGAATTAAGTCAAATACCTGTATAGGGGCTTCAGGATGCTTTTCTCTCAGCACTGGAGCAGCTGGAGTTTCCTGAAGGGGTTTTGATGTCTTCTTTTTGGCTTTTTGCATTTGAATATTAGTGAAATAGTTGACAGCAGCAAACTCGATGAGGGCCGAAAACACAAAAGCAAAGCAGACAGCTATGAACCAATCCATGGCGGTGGCGTAAGACACTTTGGGCAAAGAATGCCGTGCACTGATGCTCAGCGTGGTCATGGTGAGGACTGTGGTTATTCCTTCAAGGCAAAAGAGCAAAGAGACAAAACACTTTATCATCATTTCTAGGCAAAACAAATGAACAAAAATCCCCAGAAAATTAAGAGGCATCGGGTTAACAAAACTTACAATAACTCAAACAAAACCATCTTTGATGAAGAATTTGAATTCTAATGATTCAGTGAAATTAGCACAGGTTTTGGAGGGAAAGACAGATATGGTTCAAATCCTGGTTTTTCTAACCATTGGTTCCACATGACTTGGATTAAGTTTAGAAAATTTATTGGGCTGTATTTGATACCTACTTGGTGGGTTTTCCCTACAGATTAAAAGTATATAAGAAACCTAGCAGAGAGTGGGTTGATATTGGAATCTGAGCCGACACACCTGAGGTGCTCGACACACACACCAAGCAGGAAGAGCAACTCACTGAAGCAGTGATTCTCAACTAGGAGTGGGAAGTGGGGAACACTGGCCTCCTAAATTGGAGCATCAAAATTTCCGGGGTAAGCATCGCCCATTGCTACTGAGAATCACTGCCAGAAAAAGCATGAACTCTGTTAGGTCTTTCTTATCTTTAACTGAATATTATCTATTAAATTAAAATCATAAATTTACCAGTTATGTAGAAGTCTAATTTGTATAAAACAATAGAAGTATATTCCTGGACAAATAGATTTCCAGAGCAATTTGGCGTTTCAAATGTTGGACATCTACCACCCGTCAGTTTGCAGCTGGAAGGAAAATATTTACAAAAAGAACAGAAGTACTTCTCTTCCATCAGTAGGCTTCTGGAGCACCACCTCCAGGAAAGCTTCCTCTTTAGCATGGAGAAAAGGTCAATCCACACTCTCACACAATTCCACTTGCCACTGGAACTACAGAGCAATGCATTATTTAAGGACGCTAATATTCGGATACCGGTCCCTTTCTGCATGTCTGTCTGTCTATCTAATCCATATTATCTAGCTAAGTCTAACAACTCCTGTGGTGATTTACTATTAATATCCATCTTAATTGATTTTATATACTGCCCAGGATAGCTCCTGAAGATGACACATCACGTGTTTGGGGATGATGATGATGATGACAATGATGATGATGAAGGCACCTAAATGGTATATTCCAATCCATGCTAATCCCCAGCTGAAAGGCAAATAATACATGTTCAACCAAACAGATAGTGAGCCCCATGCAACAATAAAGGAATAATAATATTTCGATTTAGGAAAAATAACATTGTCTCCTGATTTCAACATTTGATCGTATTCTGCCTCGTACTGTTCTCTGTTTCATGTATATGAGTTTTGTTCCCACAGTTTGATTATGCAGAGTCTCCTTGAGGGCAGACAAGTCTAACACAGTTTCAGGATTACTATAATATTTCACATAGTGCCAGGCACACTATAAATGCACAGGAAATAAAAGCTCATTTTTCCAATTCCTCTGAATTCATTCAATCCATTTTCTCTGAATTCCACTCCCCTTCTAAATCTTCAATGCTTAGAACATGAAAAATTAGGGCAATTGTGAGGCACATGAGCTACAGACACTTTAAAACATTCCATAAACTATGCAGAGAAAGAAATTTGAAGATTTGGTTGTATTCCCTTTTGAAACATTGTTGTGATACTGTTAACATTTTTATTAGCTTAAAATAGACTACAAAATGAGTTTATTCAGTCAAATATATAAGTATTTATATATCTATGAAAATGCAATATTGTGAATTTATCGGACTTCATTTCAGAAAGAGACCTGAGAATATTTAAGCCTTCATTTTGAATCTCAGAAAAGTGTCACCATTTCCAGGCTGGCTGTGAGATACATGAACAAAGCATGAAATAACTTAGAAAAAGTTTTAGCTACAACATTTGAAGATAAATCAAAATTTTTCTTTTTGTTCATAACAATTTAAGTGTAGTAGACTATGAAGAATTAAAAAATGTTCTATAACTTGCTTAGATATGTAAGCAGTATTTTTCCCCTAATGCCATAGAAATTATGCTGAAAGCACTTAGAATTAAAATATAAACAGTGCAGTCTAAATAATACTACTACTCAATACTCAGAAGATTCTACAGAGACTATAACCAAAAAGGATACTCAAATTTAAACATAAGCAACTTAGAATCCCCATGTTACTTCAAACATTTTTTTGTGCGTGTGTGATAGAACAATTTTCCTGAGGACTGGTAGTGTCTTCCTCTTCTCCTATTACTCTCAAGTAAGCAGAATACTAATGCAATTATGGAACCATGAATCCAAAAATTATTTTGCAATCGTTAAGGAAGATATATCACCAGGTTCATGACTTAAATGGTGCTGCGGACACCAACACACAAAAACACTGAATCCGTGGCCACCTTCCCCTTCTCATTCATTGTTTTGAATCAGCTTGATTTTAAAGTTTGTGGAATACCGCTCCACACCACTGCTCCTTTATGACCGTTGGCAAAATTAGGAAAGTAGCTGTCATAAACAACTGGCTAAGTGTTAAAAAGTTGCCACCTCTCCAGACATTACAAAGTTCCCTCTGCCTGCTGTTCAAATTCGAAGAAAGCACTAGTGTGACAGAGGTGTGCATATTACTTATTACACCTGGTTTTAGGTGGAGGATTTGGTTAAATAAAGACTAATGGAATAGCAAACAGAAACCCGCCCTTCAGGATAAGAATCCAGGCTCCCTCTGCATCCAGGATGACAATACATCTGTCATACATGGCTTAGGCGGCATCTACCCTGAAAACATTTCAAAGCCATAATTTTTTTTGACACATCCAAGTAGTGATGCCAGTCCCTGCATTTAGAGTGCTGAATATGCACCATATTGGCTGGCCCAGAAACTGGGAGAGGATGTGTAAGAGTAGGCTAAGACTGTACACAAGAGTGAATTTTTGGCTGGCCACTCTTAGAAAATGAAATAGCAATGATTTAGAATGCCAGCTGGCATTTACTTGTGTTTAATGTTTTACTGTACTGGAATAATTAGAAAACTTAGACGCATACAGCTTTGGAGATAGAAGGCCTTTGGAGGGAATTTAGCACACACTGCTCTTCATATTTACACTGATGTTATTTGGTTTTTGTTTTTACATGGTCTCTAGCGACACCTCTGACTCAGCAAATTCTCTCCTTACGAGTGAAGAGAAAAATGAGTTAGATAAGAAAAAACTAGCCTAGAATCAATTTTCATCTAAATCTCCCATGAAACATTAAATAGATGGCTAATTCCCCTAAAATACTTACAACTTAACTTTGCTAGGAAAGTACCACCCTAGACCCTAAATGAGTCTCATACTCTTAGGCCTTTGAAAACTTAATTAGTGGCATAATTTCCCTGATCCACTGAACCAATCTCTCAGCACATGGGCACAAAACATGAGGAAATTTCAAATGAGAAAAACCTACCCACAAAGTATCGTCAGTACACGTCCATACAATCTCACCCAGAAGCTCTGGAATTCTCCACAAGCCCCCACATTCCTACCCCTCCTGTGAAGATAGAATGGCCGAGCTCTCAAAGTTAGACAGAAATGGTCTTGGGTCCAGCACTCAAAATTATGTGACTTTATACAAGTTTCTTAATATCTTCAAGCCATTTTCCTTATCTATGAAAAATTAACAATGCCTACCTTGCTGAGTTATTGTTAAGGTTAAATAAGATGACTCCTTTTGTATAAGCAAATCTGTTCATTACTGGTAGTAGTAATACTAGTATCCTTACTACATGCTACTTACTTGGATAGGAAATGTTGGGTGAACATAGCTGTAATCAATGCTATCCCTCCCCACACCGCTGGAAATTTCTATCTATCATTTGGGGACAAGTGAGACAGAACAGTAGCTGCCAGTTTGTAATCAATCAAGAAAGCGTTCAAAGTTCATCAACCAATCACAAATACGGAGGACATTCACATTAAACTATCAAGCAGTGATTCTCAAATGAGGTAGACAGCAGCATAGAAAGCCATATGAATAAATAACACTTGAATAGTATCTATTATGTTGTAGGCACTATTTCAAGTGCTGTATCTGAATTAATTCATTTAATCCTCATAGCAACCCTATGCAGTAAGTACAATCATTCATCCTGTTTTAACGCATGAGGAAATAGGCCAAAGTAACTCACTGAAGGTTCATAGCTAATAATCCGTAGACCCTGGGGTTAGAACGTAGGCTGTCTGTCTCCAGAGTCTGCATGGATGACACTAACATTTCTTCATTAGAGGCACCTACGATGGGTCAGTATTTTCTGTTCTAGAAAATTTTTACGGTCATATTTAGAAAAAAATGTATAATATTAAATGCTTTCCTATCTGGAAGGTCTAATAGAAACTTACAGTTTTTAAAAAAATTTTTCATGATAATAGCTCCCAAAATATTAATATTTTTCATGCTAGGGAAAGTTAAGGGACTTTGATCAGGTGCTTAGTCTGAGTAGATACTTCCTGTCTAGTCAACCTGCTTCAAAACATGATATGTGAAGACCCGAGATTAGCATGAGTATTAAATGATATAGTGAACAACAAGAACTTGACAGAGTACATGGTAAGTACATACTAAAAATATTTTTTTACTTTAAAACACTTAAAAAATCAAGGAAACCAAGTCAGAACAAAATAAATCTTCTCTATGTAAAAGAAGTATGGGAGAAAGTAACTAATATGAAGTACGTGGTCCAGATACCGCCTATTGAGGGGCTGTATGTAACTCCTCAAATCCTCTCTAGTCTAGGAGGGAGAGTTGTATTATCACGATTTTATGGATGGTGAAAATAAATGGCAGATTTAGGTTTAAACCTTGACTTGGTGGCATCCAAAGCTTATATTTGCTGTTTTCTCTCTTTCATTTTCACACTTATATTTAATAGCTAAAATTTATTCAACAGGTTCAATGTGCAGTTATTCTTTAATGGAACCCTCATAACTCTATGAAGGAGCAATATCATTATACCCACTCATTGCCTTCCTGAGATCACACCCTGTCTCCACACTGACGCTCTGCATGAGTTTCTCCAGTGTGATTCCAATACCTCCTTGGATTAATCTAAGATTAAAGGGAGGCTGGTTGTCTATGGAGGAAATACCTCCATGGGGGCATTTCAGTTCCAATGAGGACACTAAGACACCCTTATCATCAGTTCTTGAAAACGATGGGGAGGTATCGTGAAGAGCTCCCACTCTCCCCAGTTCCTTCTCATCAGCAACCCTCCAGCTATTGTGTGATAAGATATATAACACCATGGCTGTGATCCTACCAGAGAGAAAAGCAAAGGGAAATTGACATCTCTTGTGAAGACTATACCACCATTCCTGAGCAATTCTGGTCATTTTCCTTTTTATCACACCACTGAATGCTTTTGTTACTCACAATGAACAGAGAAAATATAAAGAAAGACATTAAATTAAACAAATGTAATTATAACAAATTTTCCTATTTAAAAGTATGACCAACATGTAAAAGGCTTATAAACAGTTATACAAATTTTAAACTCATATGTTTTGGACTTCATATGATTCAAAACACTCTACTGTATATAGGAAGCCACTGGAAAACAACAAAACAAATATTGGCTCAAAATAAAAGTATATAGATCAATGAGCTTCTAAACTAAGCACATAACACCCTCAAATTCAATGCATTTAAACCATTTGCATTTTGTTCCTCTTCATTATTCTAACACTTTCATGTTCATTCAGCCATGATTTTTATTTATTTTAAGCTGCAAGTGCACTTCATTTTAACACCTAGATATAATTTTAATTCAACTACACAGCATTACGCCAGGAGCCCAAGAATATCACCAAAAGTGAAATTCTATCCAGAGTTATCCTTGGTTTTTGCCTGCCTGGTTCCTAACAGGGGAAATCTGATGCATGGCCCCAGAGAAAGGATGGACTGCCCCTATCTCCCCAAGCCCTATTAATTTACATTGGCTAAATAAAAATAAAAGCCTATATGATTCTTTCTTCACTACAGTCTGATACATTAGCGTTTAATATTTTCTTAGACATATCTAAGGGCTATTCCCATGAATCATGATGAAGATGTAACGTGAACAAAAACATTGAAGAAATGACTTGGAATTACCAAATACAGTCCTAGCTGGAACTGATTCTTTATTTATCCAGAATGAAACTTGAGAAAGAATCACGGTCATAATGCATGGAATATAGGTCTGAATCATAAAATAACCCATCTTCCGTCTGAGGTGGAAGTAAACCGTCATAACAATATATTCACCTGCCAAGAAAAACGGGAGGAAAATATGTTATCGGTACCGCAAGCAATTATTCAACGGCTTTGTAATCATACTTCAGACTAACCAACAGTATTCTAAGCAAAGAAATGATCATTTGCGCATAGCAATGCAAACATCAAGAAGTATGTAGTTTCCTAACTAGGGAGAAAATGATATTGAACATTATTACACAGAAAAACACTTCTTTTCCCATACAGTGATTAAGCGATTTAACAAATTGGGCTGCAACTTTTTAAAAATTCTTGTAGTGCTTTCTATTTTGATGGTCTAATATTGCTAAGGCAATTAGCTTTCATTTTCAGCATATTTTAAAAGCAGAATATGGAACTAACTTTTATGGAAAACTATTAAAAAATTTTGAAATATACATACACATATATATATGAAAATATGAAGTTTAATTTTGGAAAGAAATAAATATATTTTATTATAAAATTTATTCATATATATTTCATACATGCACACACACAAGCTTAGAGAGAGAGGCTGCCTTAGTTTTAGGAAAGAGCTGTATTTCTGAATGTTCTATAAATGAAGAAAAATGCAAATAGACATGTATAGCATAGAGGCATATATAACATCACTGAGTTCAAGCATATTTTATCGGCATTTAGACAAAAACCTAAAAAGCTAATAAGTGTAACAAACCATAAGATTTCTGGTAGCTGCTGATAAATATTTTTACTGTTTCATCTGAAAAGGACACATTAAAAAAGTTATTTAGGAAACAGTGACCTTATTCCCAAACCCTGAAGCCCAAGCTTCAGAAACCTCACGTCCTCCCAGATATGTTTTAAATCCCACTTGCAGACTGGAAAACAAATGTCTTTAAAAAATATGTTTTCCTGGGCAAAGAGGCAAACTGCCCTGCTAGAAAGCTACTGTGTAGTTTCCTAACTGATGCGAAGAGGGTTTTCTCAAAATGACAACTGCCATGACAGGAGTTGCAAAGATAAAAGTCGTGGGACTTTAGAAAAGAGAAGCAGTGCCATTGATTTCATGACAATGGATAGATTTAAAGCAGTTTTAATACGGGAGACAGTAGGCTACGTTCCTTTTTTTTTTTTTTTTTTTGCAAAAGCTCATACATTAATTTTATTTCTCCATAATAAATTTCCCTCATTTTATTTTATTTATTTTTTATTTTTAAACACTTTATTGAGGTATGATTGACATACAAAAAGCTGTACACATTTAATGTATAAAATTTGATTAGTTTATAGATAAGTATACATCCCTATAACCATCACCTCAATCCATGCCATAAACCTATCCATCACCTCCAAAAGTTTCCTCCCACTTTCTTATTTATTATTATTTTTTGTGATAAGAACACTTAAGATCTATTCTCTTAGCGATTTCCTAAGTGTACAATACAGTATTATAGGCCCTACACTGTACAGTAGATCTCGAGGACTCATTCATCTTGTATAACTGAAATTTTGCATCTTGTGACTAATACCTCCCTGTTTCCACCTTCTCTGCCCCAGCCCCTGATTACCAGCATTTCACTCTCCACTTCTGAGTTCAGCTATTTTAGATTCATCATCCCTTCACATCACTGCTTTATCAAGTTTTCCATAAAACAAAAACAAAACAAAAAGACTTCATCATCTCACATTTTTTTTTCCAGATCTTATAACTACTCATTTTCTACTAACGCAATCTTAGCATTCTGATCTGGCTTTCAAGGCCTTTTAAGAACATGAACTCATAAATCACAATGTTGATGTTTGGATCTTGGTTTTGTTGTTTGTTAACTGTATGACTCAGGCAAGTTACTGAAATATATTGTATTTAAATCTTCCTCGTCTGTAAAATGAATATAGTAATGGTGTCCACTTCATGGGGCCATTAATAGAATTCAACGAATAAATAAGTGAAAAGAATTTAGAATCTTGCCTGTCAATTGGTAATTTCTGAATTAATTTTAACTATTGCTATGGCCTGAATGTTTGTGGTCCCCCAAAATTCATATGTTGAAACCTAATAACCAATGTAATGATATTAGGCAGTAGGCTTTGGGAAGTGATTAGATTGTGAGTGTGGAGCCCTCGTAAATAGGATTAGAACCCTTATAAAAGAGGCCCCAGAGCGAGTCCTCTCATGCCCTTGAGTGTCCCCACATGAGGACACAGTTCCATTCTATGAAGCAGGAACTGAGCCCTCACCAGGCACTGAATCTGCTGGCACCTTGATCTTGGACTTCCCAGCCTCCGGAACTGTGAGAAATAAATTTCTGTTGTTTATAAGCCACCCACTTTATGGTATTTTGTTATTGCAGCCCAAATGGACTAAGACTACTATAATCAAAATGATATTTTTTCTGGTGATATGGGTATATAAGAAATGTCTTTAGAATAAGCAATAATCAACCAATTTTTCCCATTAAATATGATAAAAACTAAATCCTATGATTCTTTCTATTCACATTATAAAAGCAAATATAAACCAAGAATCATCAATAGTAACCATCCACCTTCCAGTGTGACAACTTTAATGTATACTCTTAATATACTTTTTAAATTAATTTTATTTTTAGATTTTGGTTTACTTTGGAAAGAAGAAAGAAGGCAGCACCATGAAATTCGACAAAATTAAAAAAGATTTTTGAAAATCACCATGAAAATAAGACTTCCTGCCCCATAATTTGGTTGAAAACAGTGTTAACATATTTTATTACTGAATTTTCATTTTGAAATAAGAAAACCAACTCACTTTTCACATCTTACCAAGTCAGAATTTATTTTAAACTAAGATTATAAATATAAACAAAGAAATTCTGAGCTGTGATTTATGCATCAATTCTATTTCTAGAAAATTTTTGTTGTTCCCCTAAAAACACTGGATATTTCAGTGAAAAAGTGCGGACTAAACTCTACTGCTAATGCCAGGTAGCATTTCGACTTTAATCATTAAACATCTCACCGGTAATCGATTTGATAGTTTCACTCGATACTGTTTGCCCAATCAAGTCATACTGAACTAAGCTGGAAGACTCCTTTGGAACTTCAACTGATTTCTCAGGACCTTTTGTCCAAGTATAGATCATCTCACTCTTTGGATATGCATCTGCATGAGAGCACAGAATGTGGCTAGAGTCAGTTTTCCTTTTCCGCCCACGTTGGTGGTCTACACTTAAGAAAAATAGTACATGTTCAAGAAAGATGGAATAAATACAATGTTCATTATGATTTATTCAAACATGTTCAAGATTCAGAAAACGGTAGAGATTAAATAAACAGCCTTGCAACTCAACAGGATTTACTGCTTTTATGTCAAAGAATTGGAGGAGGAGCGACTAAATCCGAGGCATCTGAAATGCTGCTACGTTTGCACCAATTCACTTGGGTGTTTCCATGTTAATAGCATAAGCGGCTGGAAACCAGACATATTAAACCCCTAGCAGTTCCGTCAACCCCCTATTCTTTCACTTCTAATTCACTTCCAGGGCTTGACCAATACTAACTTCTACCCTAATGCAGCTCTGCTATTTAGAAATGTATCAGATGCTGCCTGTAATAATACAACAACAAAAACAAATTCTGTTGTTGGGAGAGCTCTCCAGGGGTCACCTACTCCAGACTCTGCCTCTGGGCAATACCCACTCTATTTGGGAAACCATCCTACAGTGACAACTGCTTTGCCCTTTGTGACGCTCAGCAGGGAATATAATTACACCAGCAGTTCCACTACCTTTTTTTTTTT
>CAUYSK010060607.1:0-28306 GCA_963575035.1 Avahi laniger
TATCTAATTAGTTGAATCTTTGGGAAATGACATAGTAGTGATTCCTTTATATAGAGGATGACAACCTGTCTCAAATGATTACAGGGAGAGCAAACTGATAAATGTGGAAATGCTATGTAAATTGTTGAACTTAACACTTCCCTTTATGACAATATGAGTTTCTTTTGTCCCTAAGTTCAATTTCAATCATACGGCTTGGCAACTTTCCCATAGGCTTTAGGTACCAAATTGAAGGGGAAAAGCAATGCTTACCAACCTCGGTGAACAATCCCTTATCCTCCCTCCTCTGTATATGTCTTGGAGTGAGGCAGGAGATGTGGATATTTTGCTTAGGAAAGAGTGATATGAACAGGTTCTAGCTCATAGCTGCTATTTTTAGGTCATATGCTTTTGAGAATATAACACAACTTCTTAAAATTTGTTAACCAGAAAAAATTGACTGGTTTTGAGGAATAAATAAAAAAATGTGTATAAAACACTTCACAGGACATGAAATATAGTAGCTACAAACCCGCTATTAGATGTCACCTTTTCCCTTTCTTGTTGTTACTGATCTATACAAGAAATTAGTTATTTCTTCTACATTGTATCCCTTTCTCTATGTAATAATTCTTTATATACCTAAAGATACATAATACTTTAAATCTTTCCTAGATTATCTCATTTTTAAATGTGCTTTTAATTAACAGAAATTATAATGTAACTTATATAAAATCTTCTTCAAATTGATATATTTTTAGACATTTGACTGTATTTTATTTCATTATAATGTAAGAGGAATATTTTTACTTGGTCCTCAATTTATTTGCATTGCACTCCTCAAACGCATACATTTATTGATCCTCTCTTAAAGTTCTTGAAATTCCATGCTTTATTCTGTTCTTCTCTGGAAACTTCAAATTACTTAGTTATTTAACACAATTCTCCTCAGCTATGTGTTTTCTTTTCTTGCTTATTTTGAAATGTGAATATCACAAGCAGAACACTTAACCCTTCATAAAGGAGATGAATATCTTATATTTTTATACAAATATCTTATTCCTTTTTTCTCTTAAAATGGTAATATTTTCCATCCATCTATGACTCTTTGTTAGAAAAAGAATTATTACTGTCTGAGTTGTACCTGCTCTACCTCTATTTTTAGCACTTATGTTATGAAATCTCATTTATTTACTTGGATGGCAGAGTCATATTGCATGGTTTTGAGTCCACCCCTATTTCAAATGCACTACTAAAGTCGTATATCAGTTTAGATACCAAATTTGCTGTATGTCATCTGTAACTTTGATAAATGATATCTCTATTGTTACCAACATGCTATAAAAAATAGATTAGGAAGAACAGTCTCTGCATAGAATACCAAGATAACCATTAGAAATCACTCAGCCAATTGACCACAACAAAATTCTGTTCACATTTAGATAAAGTTACTCAACTGATTCCTGATCCAATAAATTGCTATTACATATCATCTTTAATTTCCTTGTAGTCACAAGTATCACACAAGAAATATTATCAAATACCTTACCGATACCTATAATTACCTGATTTTCTGTATCTACCAATCTATTTTACTATATTTCCCAAAGAAATGAATGAGGTTAATGTGATGGTACTTATTCAAGTCAACCCAGCTTTACTTAGTAGTTCTTGATTCTTTTCCAGGTTCTACATTAAGGGATCCATTCCATACTTTGTTTACTCTGGCTTTAATCTCCATTGGGAAAAATCAATATTATATTTGCCAGTTTTACAGACATTATTCTCCTACACTCACTAACAACTCAATGATCACCAATGGCAATTCAGATATCTTGCTCACTAGTTCTTTCATTCTAATATCAAATTCGTCTATTGAGGGAATTGAAATTATTTCAAACAGTTAGTTGCTCACCTAAAATCTCCTGACCAATTGAGCACAATCTTGGGAAACATCCTCTTGCATTAGTATTTATACTGCTACTTCAGTCCAGTGGTCATTTTGCTTGACAGAGAAGACAAAAGCAAAATATGGATTAAAGTGTTCTCTTTTTCTATTCAACTCATCATTTAATGGCTTCGATTCCTCTTTGGGAAAAGCTTGGACATAAATAAAATAAATAATCACTACTATGTCCCAAGCTGAAGAACCATGTTTTTTCTTGATCTTCTTGGTGCTGAAAAGGAACAAAAGATGAATTTATGTTTAATTTAGCAATTTTGTAACCTCAACTCATTTGGAGACATTAGCATTAATGCTATGATTATTTTTATTTTACAATCCCTGGTTATATTTATTCTTGATTATCTTTCTATCTGTTTATATATCCTTTTAAAATGTAAACATGTTACTATGCAAAAACTCCTTGCAGATTACATATCAAAAAGGTATCAAAAAGATTACATATCAACTCCTTGCAGATTACATATCAAAGTAGGTTTGAAGAATAAATTCAAATGTCATTCACACTAATTCATTGTTTGCTCCTGGAAAACTCAGTGATTCTCTCAGAGACTTAGTTTCATTATCTGTAAAATGAGTTTAATAAAAACACTGACCTCAACTTTTAATTTAAAATGGCATCTAAGGCTTCCTTTCAAAGGCAGACAGAGACCATTAGAAGCTCGTTTCTCTAGTTACTCTGGATAAAATATGATTTTATTATATGTACAGTGAAACATGAAATCTAGAAGGGCAAAGGGCAAGTCTTAAAGTGTCAGAAATTCTGATCTCAAAACCATACAGTCAGAGTTTTTTGAAGCCCATCAACATCACAGTGGTATTGAAACAGAGTATACAACTTAGACAATGTGGTTTTATACCAGTGAGAAAAAGAAGAGAGGGAAACAAAAATAAAATGATCATACTTGCTTTTTCTTTATTTATTTTATAAGGTTAAACATATCAGTTTAGTCTTACAATTAGGGAGTATTTTTTTCCCCTAAATTAGAGTGAAATGATTTGATTTGATCTGATTTGATCCAATGCAATTTTTGTTTATTTTGACATTTTAACATTTTCATATATTAGTATATTTCTTATATAAATCTATATTTGCATGCCTGAAAAGATTAAGTTGTTATAATCTCGTATATGATATTTCATCTATATTTATAAGTGAGATAGGCTTGCATTACTATTGCTAAGGTTTATCTTTCTCAGAATATTGAAATGCTTACAACAGGTTAGCAAAGTGATTTGTGCAGCTTTCACAGTTTTATCTGATTTACATCAGTATATATAGCATTGGGATAATCTGTTCCTTAAAACATATCAGGTTTCTGACGATGAGAATGAAACTGTGATCTAAGTTTTAGTAAGATTCCTAACAGTGGTAGTAGATAAAATATCTTCCTTAAAGTCACGCAGCTAGTAATTGTGGAGGCAGAATATAAATATAATTTTAAGTGACTCCAAATGCTGTGCTCTTGACAAATAAGGTCAAAGAGTATAAGAAACTAAACTCAGAAAGTAGAACATATAAATGGAATAAAGAAGACAGGCATGAGAAATGTTATTGAGGCTGGACTTACAAGACACAGGGACTAATTGAATGTGATGGCATACAAGGAATTCATAAAATATTGATGAATGGGAAATTATTTGTGGCAAACATGGAGACAATTAGAAAACTGATAAGGCATCCTAAACTTTTTATTTTTTATTTATTTATTTATTTATTTATTTTATTTATTTCTTTTGAGGGCAATGTGACTGAGGAAGAAGAGCAGAGATTAGTGGCTGAACACATCCATATTTTGTTTATCTGCATTTTGCCCTGCAATTCACCTTTTGGAAAGAATTGCATCTATTCAATCTTTCACAACAAAAAGGTAAATGTGATCCACTGATGTGGGTTTTTTTGGAAGCAAAACTCTCACTGGAATTTTTTTTAGCTAGTCTGTAATTACTGAGCCTTAACAACAACAACAACAAATCTGTATAAGTTGACTGTTAAGATACAGCAGTGTCAAATTTGAGAGATGCTTTCTTTAAGAAAGGTAACAGCCACACCTGTATCTGAATGTAATCATTAATTCTTGAATACATGAATCTAGTGTCATGAGGTGATGACATAACTTCCCAGAATTCCATACCCACTGACATACTAGTGGGATTAAAGAACCTGACAACAACATTTTAAAGGAGAGTGGGCTCAGTTACATGATATTGTGATAAGATTGTCAGGGCCACTTGGCCCCAACTCAAGTACGTACAAGAATACCTAAGGTATCTAACCAATATTTGATTTGAAGTAAATGAATAAAAGGTTTAGAAAGAACCCCAAGAGAAGATCTAATTTCTTGATTCTGACACAAACTACACTATAAACCCTCTTGTTGAGATAATTGACTCTAATCTGAGTGAGTTTAGAGAAGACATGCAGTATACTTCCATATTAACAATATTAGTGAAGATTGTAAGTATAAAGGGTTCAGGTAGACACTACTCAGATGATCTAACGGGATAAGATTGAGTGGAAATAAATAAATTTGGGAGTATTCTCTAAAATAAAGTTCTATTATGTGCTCAAATAATAATTAAAGGAATTACTGCTCTGTTGCTTTCGGCTTGAAAATCAACAAGAAATAACTAGAAAATGAATTTACATTCTAGAGTATACCATTTAGTTTACTAGGTTATATCTGTTTTATTTTACCCTTTGAAATAAACTAGAAAAAAATTAGAGAAGAATCTATTTTCAAAAATGTATGCAGTTCCTAAAATCGTCTAAAATATAAGTTTTATTTATTTATTTATTTATTTTGGAGACAGAATCTTGCTCTGTTGCCCTACGTAGAGTACAGTGGTGTCATTGTAGCTCACTGCAACCTCAAACTTCCTGGGTTTAATCATCCTCCTGCCTCAGCCTCCCGAGTAGCTGAGACTATAGGTAGGCACCACCATGCGCGGCTAATTTTTTTCTATTTTTAGTAGAGATGAGGTCTTGCTCTTGCTCAGGCTGATCTGGAATCCCTGAACTCAAGCAATCCCCCTGCCTTCTTTCTTGGTCCCCCCGAATGCTTAAGATTACAGGTGTGAGCCATCATGCATGGCCTAAAATATGTTTTTGTTTGTTTGTTTGTTTGTTTGTTTTAAACAACAGTATCATCTGGGAACTTGTCAGAATTCCAAAGAATACCTAACCCAATCGGAGTGAGATTCAGGTGGGCAAGATTAGGAGGGATTTACTGGAGGAAACAAAGCTTGAGTAAGACTTAAAAATAAATAGGGAGAGAAAATAACATTCATAAATAATCAGAGGCATGGACAGACTGGGTAAATGAAAAGCTATATCTGTCTGAAGTGTTAAAACAAGACGGGAGTTATCAGCAATAAGCTGAAATGTGGTCAGAGGCACATAACCTATGCCAAAGATTTTAGAATTTATCCTGCAGTTATTGCGAGGTCAATGAAAAGCCAAGATAAAGAGGATACGATTTGAATTTTGATAAATTTCTATGGAAGCAGTAGATAAGAACAAATAAGCAGGTTGCAATTTGCAGGCAAGATTGTAGACAAGGAGATTCATCAGGAGGCTTTTATAGAGAAGTGATGTTAGTCTACATTAAATGAATGGTGTAGCTTGTATGGACAATAAGAAAGTATGTGCCTCATAGAAGATATGTAATAAACACATGCATTCTAACCACAGCACCATATAAATTTTCTGTGTTCAATAAATGCATGCATTTTTTAAATAAATTATAAAAGGGATGATTTTGCTTCAAAATATGTTTATAAAGTGGCTTTCCCAGACAAGCATTAAATATATTATAACTAGAATAAAATGAAATTATATGCTATTGAAAAAATCAATATTAATATGAGTGGAAATATTTTCTAAAGAATTTATGTATATATATGAATTCATGTGGAGAAAAAGGAACCCTTGTAAACTGTTGATGGGGATGTACACTACTACAGCCGTTATCGAAAAGTGTATGGAGGCTCCTCGCAAAACTAAAAATAGAATTACCATATGATCCAGCAATCTCACTTGTATTTATCCCAAAGGTTTGAAATCCATATGTTGAGAGATATCTGCAGTCATATGTTCATTGGAGCACTATTCACAACAGCCAAGTTATAGAATCAATCTAAGCGTCCATCAACAGTTAAATGGGTAAAGAAAATGTATATATCACAATGGAATACTATTTAGCTGTAAAAAAGAAAAAAATCTGTCATTTGCAACAATATGGATGGTATTGAAGAACATTATGCTAACTTAAATAAGTCAGGCACAGAAAGACAAATACTTCGTATTCTCACTTATGTGTGGAATCTAAAATAATGGGACTCATAGAAGGAGAGAATAGGATGGTGGTTACCAGAGGCTGTGGGGTTAGGGAGAATGGGAAGAAGACGGTCAAAGGATACAAAGCCTCAGAGAGGAGGATTAAGATTTTTTTAGATCAATTGCACAGTGTGGTGAATATACTAATACTGCATAATAATAATGTACTATGCATTTCAAAGTCACTAAGAGAATAAATTTCAAATGTTCTCACTACAAACAATAAGTATTTGAAGTGATGTTTATGTTAAACACCTGATTTAATTATTCCACATTGTATTCTTAAATCGTAATGTCACTTTTTACTCCATGAATATATACGTGTATAATTTGTCAATTTACAATAAAATTAATTAATTAATTCAGTATGTGCTATCGAGACATCATAAATATTAAAGAAAGGGACCCACTGTTCAATAAAATATGTTGAGAAAATTGAGAACTTGAGAAAACTAAAAAGTTGGAACCTATATTACAAAATATATGCATTCCCTAAAGAATTCCAGATGGGTAAAGCATTTAACATAAAAAATTGAAAACCCAAGATACATGAAACACTTATTTACTAGTCTCAAACATAGATAAATTTGTCAATATTTTTTTTCTTCTTTTTGCTTTCTTTAGATTTTCATTAAAATATAATTTACATACCATAAAATTTACCCTTTTAAAGTGTACAATTCAGTGAAGT
Source organism: Avahi laniger (assembly GCA_963575035.1). Classification (NCBI taxonomy): domain Eukaryota; kingdom Metazoa; phylum Chordata; class Mammalia; order Primates; family Indriidae; genus Avahi; species Avahi laniger. The sequence continues at coordinate 6,973 of CAUYSK010060607.1, forward strand.
TCAGATATTCCAAAGTTGTGTAACCATCACCACTACTTAATTCCAGAACAATTTCCTCATCCTCAAAAGAAACCCTGTACTTATTAACAGTCATTCCCCATCCTCCCTTCCTCTCTCAGCCATTAGTAATTACTAATCTACGTTTCATTTCTATGGATTTGCTTATTCTGAGCCTTCCATGTAAATGGAATCGTACAATCTGTGGTCTTTTGTGCCTAGCTTCTTTCACTGAGTGCAATGTTTGTAAAGTTTGTCCATGTTATATATTACATTAGTGCCTCATTCTGTTTATGGTAGAATAATGTTCCATTGTATGAACGTATCACATTTTGTTTATCCATTCATCAACTGAGGGACATTTGAGTTGTCTGCTTTGGGGACATTATGAATAATGCTATTGTGAAAATTTTGGATGTTTTAAGTTATTATTATTATTTTTAAGCAGAATTTATTTTTTACAACATTTTTAGGTTCATAGAAAAACTGTGAAAGATTCAGAGATGTCCCTACGCCCTGCCCCCACACATGCATAGCCTCTACCATTGTGAATATCCCTCACCAGAGTAGTACATTTGTTAAAATTGATGAACCTACATTGCTACACCATAATCACTCAAAGTCCATAGAGTAAATTAAGGTTCACTGTTGGTGTATAGTTCTTTGGATTTAGAGAAATAAACGATAACATTTATCCACCGTTATAGTACCATACAGAGTAGTTTCACTGTCCTAAAAATTCTCTGTGCTCTGCCTATTCATTCTTCCCTCTCCCTCAATACCTGACAACCACTGATCTTTCTACTGTCTTCGTAGTCTTGCCTTTTCACAGTGTGTATAGTTAGAATCACATAATATGTAGCCATTTTAGATTGACTTCTTTTACTTAATAATATGCATTTAAGTTTCCTTCATGTCTTTTTATGGCTTGGTAACTCATTTCTTTTTTAGCAATGAATGATATTTCATTGTCTTTGTCTTACAGTTTATTTATCCATTCACCTATTAAAGTGCATTTTGGTTATGTCCGTGTTTTGGCAATTATGAATAAAACACTGTAAACATCCGTGTGCAGATTTTTGTGTGTGCATATTTTCAGATTCTTCAGGTAAATGCCAAGTAGTGCAATTGCTGGACCATATGCTAAGAGTATGTTTAGTTTTGTAAGAAACTGCCAATTTGCTTTCCAAAGTGACTGTACTATTTTGCATTCCCACCAGCAATGTGAACTCCTGTTGCTCCACACTCTCACCAACATTTGGTATTATCAGTGTTCTAGGTTTTACGCATTCTAACAGGTGTATAGTGGTATCTCATGTTGTTTAAATAAACATTTGTGAAGTGTTTTTGTTTTAGTTTTGAAAATATTTTCTTTCCCATTCTGTGAGTTGTCTTTTCATTTTCTTGATGAGGTCCTTTGAAGAATTTTTTTTTTTTTTTATTTTGATGAAGTTCAATTTAACCTCTTTTCCTTTTGTGCAAAGCTTATGCTTTTGGTATCATTGATGAGAAACAATTATCTATTCCAAGGTCAAGAAATTTTATGTCTATATTTTCTTTTAAGTTTTTTTTTTTTTTTTTTTTTTGCATTTTGAGTGAATTTTTGTGTATGATGTGAAGTGGTGGTCCAGTTTAATTTTTTTCCCTTGTGTATATCCAGGTTTCCTAGCACCATTTATTGAAAAAAAATGATATTCTTTTCATATTGCATTGTCTTGGCACCATTGTGAAAAATCAGTTGAACATAAATATAAAGTTTTATTTCTGAACTCTAAATTTTATGCATGATCTTTCTTTATGCTAGTACCACTCTGCTTTTTTTTAACTTTATAGCTTTGTAATCAGTTTTAAAATTTAGAAGTGCAAATCCTCTAAGTTTTGTTTTCTTTTTCAAGATTTTTTGGCCTATTCTTGGTCCATTGGTTTTCCATACAAATTTTAAAATCAGTTTATCAATTTCTGAAAAAAAGGAGTTGGGATTGTAAGAGGATTTGCATTGAATCTATAGAGCAATATGTAACACCTCCTAAACACTAAATTGTCTAGTTCATGAACATAGTAAGTTTTTCCATTTATTAATAATAATGCCATCTTTAATGTCATTCAATGATATTTTGAAGTTATGGGTGTACATATTTTGCATATCTGTTGTCAAATTTATTCCAAAGTAATTTATTCTTTTTCTTGCAATTTGATTGGAATTCCTTAATTTTATTTTCAGATCATTTGCTGCTAGTTATAAAAATACGGTTGATTTTTATCTTGATATTGTGTCCTGCAACCACTTTGAAATAATTTATTATCTCTAATAGTTTGTTATGGATTCCTCAGGAATATCTATATACAAGATATCATTTCATTTTTCAATAGATGTAGTTTTGCTTTTTATTTTCTAAAATCTGGATTTCTTTGATTTTAGTTTCTTACATAATTTCACTGGCTGTAATCTCTCAGTACAATGTTGAATAGAAGTGGCAATGGCAAGAGTGAACATCTTTGTTTTTTTTATTTTTTCCCAGAAGGAGGGGGTAAGCTTTCAGTGTTTTCTGTTTTGTTTTTACCCCATAGTGTGATTTTAGCTGTTTTTTTTTTTTTTTTGGATATCCTTTATCACATTGAAATAGTTGCTTTCTGTTTTCCAGTTGGTTGAATCTTTTTATTGTGAAAGCATGTTGGATTTTGTCAAAGATATTTTGTTCATCTATTGATCAGATTACATGGTTTAATTTTATTTTATTAATATAACTTATTACAATAAATGATTTTTGTACATTGATTCACCCTTGCATTCAAGGGATAAATCCCATTTGGTTATGGTGTGTAATTCCTTGTATGTTGTTGAATTTGGTTGGAAGTATTTTGGTCAAGTTTTCAGAATCCATCCTATTCTTTGCTGTCCTTTTCTTTTGATGTCTTTGTTTTTGATTTTAGAGTAAAACTAGCATTATAGTTGAAAAGCATTCGCCTCCTTTCTAGTTTTGAAAGAGTTTATAAAATATTGATGTTAATTCTTCTTTATATGTTTAGTGAAATTCAAAATTAATGCCATCTGTATATGGGCTTTTATTGTGGAAAGTTTTTTAAATTTATCTTTATTACTATTTAAATTTCTCTGCAGCTCATAAGCTTGTTCAGATTTTTCATTTCTCCTTGATTCAGTTTCAGTAATTTAAGTCTTTGTAGAAAATTGGCCATTTCATGTTATCTAATATGTTGATATAAAATTGTTCATGTTGTTCACTTATACCCCATTTTATTTCACAGGTTTGGTCCACAAATGTTTAATAATTGAGATTTTTCTGTTATTTTTTCAGTCTAGCTATTAATAAAAGTTTATGATTTTTAATTTTTTCCACAAATTTGGCTTTTAATTTTATTTATTTTTTTCTATTATCTCTTTATTTTCTATTTTATTAATGTCTACTCAAATCTTTACTATTTTCTTATGCTTGCTTTGAATTTATTTTGCTTTTCTCTAGCAAAAAAAAAATAGAAAATTTTTATAAGCAGAATATTAGGTTTTTGACTTGAGATCTTTCTTCTTTTAAAAATATAGGTATTTATTTAAAGCTATAAATTTTCCTCTAAGCCTTGCTTTAGCTACACCCTGTGTTTTTTTTTGATGTTGTGTATTTGTTCTCATTCATCTCAAAATGTTTTCTAACATCACTTGTAATTTTTTTCTTTGATTGATTTATTTTTCAGGAATGTGTTATTTAATGTCCACATATTTTCCCAAATTTTTTATGGTATTTATTTCTAGTTTGATTCCATTGTTGTCAAAGAACATATTTTGTATGATTTCAACTCTTTTAAATTTACTGACACTTGTTTTATGTACTAACATATGTTCAATTCTGAAGACTATTTTACATGTGCTTAAGACTATGTGTATATTTATACTGAGTGGAGTGTTCTATAGATTATGACTATTGTTTCTAGTAAGTTTATGATGTTGATAAAGTCTTCTATTTCCTCATTGAACTTATGCCAATTTTTTTATATACATTATTGAAAATGTGATATTAAAGTTCCTATTATTATTGAATTTTCCTTTTCTTCAATATTGTCAATTTTTTGCTTCATGTATTTTGGTTCTTTGCCTTTAGGAATATATATATATATTTATAATTATTATATATTCTTTATGAATTGACTTTTTATCTTTCTTTGTCTCTAGTTACTGATTTTTTCTCTTGAAGTTTATTTTGTTTGTATTAGTATAGTCACTCTAGCTCTCTTTTGGTTACTGTTTGCATGATATTTCTTCTCCATCCTTGTTATTTTGAACAATTATAGCTTTAAATCTAAAGTTTGTCTCTAGTAGACAGTGTATAGTTGAATCATTTTTTAAACCCATCTGCCAATTTGTGTTTTATTTAATTCATTTATTAATATATTTAATGTAAATATATATATGATGGGATTTGCTTCTGCCATTTTCCTGTTTGTTTTCTATATGTCTTATGTCTTTTTAGTTCCTCTCTTTGCCTATTACTGTCTCCTTTTGTATTAAATACATGTTGTCTGGTGTACGACTTTAATTCCCTTGTTTCTTTTACTATGGTTTTTGATTTATTTTCTTAGTGATTGTCCTGGGAGGATTACAATTAACATCTTAATTTATAACAATGCAATTCAGATTACTATCAACTTTATGTCAATATCATACAAAGGTTTTACTCCCACATAGCTCCTTTCCCTCCCACACCTTGACGTTCATATTGGTATACAAATTACAACTGTATTAATTGTATGTATATTACTATAGTTTTAAAAGTATTGTATAAGCTTATATAATAGTACAAAAAATAGAAGAAATAAAATACAAGAGATAAAAGAGTTATAGACAATAAAAAACATCTATACCTACTTTTATATTTACATGGTGCTGTTTATTTCTTCACCTGGATTTGAGATACTCTCTAGTGCTTTTTCTTTCTAGCCTGAAAGAACGCATATACTTATTAATTTTTGTGTTGCTGATAACTGAGTTTAGTTTTATTCTACTTTTCTATATGTACAACCAACAATCCTAGAACTACTTACTGGTTAATTTTGTCTTTCTCCACGGATGAGTAGAGCCAGATGACTGGGAAAACATCAAGGTCTCTGGCTAATACTAGCCATATTGGTAAGAGAACTTCACTAGCTCAGTTATAATTCTAAATGTCCTGTAGTCCTGCTAAGCAATCTCCCATCATTACTTAGTCAACTATATGTTTTCTATTTCTTGCCACTTATTTTATGAAGAAGTAAAGTCACATGAGTGTTTGCCTTTGGGGAACTTTACTTGTTATGTCTAATTGTGCCTGTCCTAACTTACCAGGAGCTCATAAGAGGTTGGGGATTAGGTGTACCAGTGACTTATTTTTTTTAGCTTATGTTCTCAGATAAATTTTCTTTATACTTATGCCATGTCTTACTATCACATAAATGACACTTGTTTTGATCTAATTGTATATTTTTATTTCAAATATCATAATGTATTTTTCTTTATAAGAAAACTTTCTTTGAGATAGAGAACTCTTCCTCAACATGAATCTTCTTCCTGTCATGATTTCTTTATCAATTTTTAACTTATTACATTGTGTTCTTCTGTGCTGTACTGCAATAGATTTTTGAAATAAGGTTGAAGAGGAGATAAATAATTGTCTTACCTCTGAAAATTCAGAAGGTGTTTTAAGTTCTTCTAAGACGCAATGATATCAAAGTATGAATTTTTAATCTTTGTATTCAACATAAAATCTAGCAAAATGGTTACACATTGTCTGTTTCTCATGAAAGCTTTATTGTTAAAAAGTAAAGACTAATACAAGTGAATGCATTAACAATAACATGCGTTGTAAGCTCTTAAATAGAAGCCTCTTGTGGACTAGGGCCTTTCCACTGATGTTTTTTTGTCCCACATGCATATCATAGTACAGTTAATCTTGCAAAATATTTGATAAAATTTATGATTTTATTTGGAGTTTACCAGATATACATTTGTTTGCTACAAGTAACAGAATACCTGCCTAAAAGTGATTAAAAAATAGTTATTTATAATCTTACATAAAGAGATTTCTGAAAGTAGAAGTTTTATATTTGACTAATTCAATAGCTCCTCCAGCAGTGTTAGGGTGCTTAATAAGCACCTCTCTGTTATCCCTTTGGTTCACTTCTCATTGCCACATCATAGCAGTTAAAGCTCTGTGTCAGTCCCTACAAGAAACAATGGTCAAAGTAATAAGAAAAGAGAGAGTTCTCCCTCATATTGTCTCTTTCATTCTGCAGTAAATTAGGCCTAGGAGCTCCCAGCTACCTTCTTTTTATGTCTCAGTGGGCACATGCAGACTTCTACCATTCACTGGCCAGGACTATTTATGATTTATCATAAGGCAGAGTCCGCCTTACCTGAGCTTAATGCTAAGAGAAACTGGAATGAAACCAAATTCCTTTACCAGTAAAATTGTATGAAATTTCTTTTAGGTAGAAAGTTAACAGTTTCTGCCATATGGAGTTTCACGTTTTCAAGTCAATAATATGGACAGTATAGCAAACATACTGAAAAAAGCTATTATTTAGGATTTTCTTATTCTTGTTGATCTACAGAGCTTTTCAAAAGAAGTGGTTGAGCTACATTTTCTGATGTCTCCAAATTTCTATAATTTAAACTAATTTTTAAAGGAATTTCTCCTAATTAACAATATAACAACCTATTTTTTCCCCTTAAAGTTATCTTGTCAACATAAAACTGTGCTATTTCTTAACTGCCTCATAGAAATTTTAGGGGGAAAAAAGGGATAGATTTCCCAGAATGGCCTGCACTTACCCCAATAAGTAAAATATGTGTCTACATTAATGAGACTTAATTTTCCACAAATAAAGGAGAATTTATACTTCCAAAAGATGAGTTGGTCAGTTAAAACAAACATGTGCAATTGACAATCTATTAGTATTATCTTGTTATGCAAATCTCATCTGGGATTTTCCTTTAGAAATTCTCTTTAGATTTTACATTATCCCTTTTCTTTTCTTTCTGTTTTGTTTTTGTTTTTGTTTGGTGAGAGGAAATGAAATAGATTTCCTGAAAATATAGTAAATTGATTCCCATTGTCAATTTATATACCCAGTATTTATTTATGTACTAATCTTGTTACTAAGGTTTAGGGGTCAAAAATAACATTTCGATAAAAAGCCATGTGACTTCTGTTTTGCTTGATGTAAAGTACTTTGAATATAGTTTTATAAAAGTAGTTCAAGTAAACTTTTAGCAATAATATCATTATTGGAATAATCATACAGGTTTTTAGATTACCAAGTAAAATATTTATTTAGATCTTTTTGTTCTGTTCTCACTAACATTTGTTAATCAGTCTGGTTTCTTCTATATATCTAAAAATATATACATATTTTAACTATTTAGAGTGTCCTTGCATTGATATTGAATTCTAATTCAAGGTTGATAACTGATTCTCAAGTATCTACTGATCTTTTGCACTACTAAAAGTTGCCTGACAATTGGAATCAATCCGGTATTGTCTTTCTGATGAGCATGGCAATCCTAGGGTATGAAATATGTGATGGACAATTTCTCTGAATATCCTTGCTGGCTTCATAAAGTAGGCATCTGGGAATGTGCTGAGTTTGTGAAACAGGTAACCAAAGAAGGAAATGGATAAAATTTCTAACTTAAATTGACCATTATATGAAATGAACAAAAGTAGCTTCCATTTCCTGAATAAGGAATGATTTCTTCCCTTTTGTGAATTGGATAGCAATTGATATGAGAGAGAGAAAAAAAAACAAAAAAACGAATAGCAATTCTTTGCCTATGAAAAAGGAACCCTTCCAAGATTGGTGTCAGCTCTTGTAACTATAGTGGGAAAAAGAAACAAAGTTACCCTTTCTCCATTTATTGAAACTCCACTTCCACATGTTTAAGCCTTCTATCCACTTATTTCTGGGAGGCAACTTGTGCTTATGTGACAAGGTCTACGTTGTGTAAATATACATGGAAAAAACAGAGAACTAGAGAATGGGGAAGGTTCAACAGTTATGTGGATCACCTGTTTCCTACTTGCCATTGTCTAGTATGTGAATAGATATACATGCACACACATGCAGACACATATACACATATGCACATATGCATGTGTTTTTTTTCTAATTTGGAGTTCCCCATGTGGTTTACTGGCTGAGTTAAATTCATTATCTTTTTGTACATATTAGTCATACCAGTTCTATTGCTGGTTTTTAATATCTTTTCTTATACATACTGCATTTGTCTCTTCGTATTTCTACTCTCACTACCCACATTTAAAATCTTAGTTACATCTTGTCTTATGCTGGTTGCTACTTTGTTTATAAAGGTCAAGCTTCCCTTCTATGTTACACTGTAAGCTCACTTTGAACAAATACAGCATTTTTAATTTCTTAGAATTTTTCACATTGCTTGGCAAAGAGTGGGCATGTAAAACTAATTGCATTAAGTATGTTGAATGATTTATAGTACATCCCTCAGTGATGAACACATTAAAAATGTGTAAATTATTTTATTTTCTTTTTTTAATTCCTTTATGTTTAATTTCAAATTATTAAGGGGCACACATGTTTTTATTACATGAATAGCTTTTATAATGCTTTAATCAGGGCTATAAGTGTGCCCATCATGTGACTAATGTTCATTGTACCTATCGGGTAGGTTTTTACCTCTCCTTTCCTTCCTCTTCCGCTCTTGTTGATTTCCAATGATTTTTACTTATTTCTGTGCCCGTGTGTGCCCTCCAATTAGTTTCGAATTATTAGAGAGTACATGTAGTGTTTGTTTTTCCATTCTTGAGATACTTCACTTAGGAAAATGGTCTCCAGATCCAACAAAATTGCTGCAAAAGACATTAATTCATTTCTATTTATGGCTGAGCAGTACTCCATCCCACATTTTGTTAAGCCACAAAATTCCACATCATTGCAATTGTGAATTGTGCTGCAATAAACATTCATGTGCAGGTGTCTTTTTGATAAAATGACTTCTTTTCCTTTGGCTAGATACCCAGTAGTGGATTCCTGGATTGAATGGTAGTTCTACTTTTAGCTTTTTGAGGAAGCTCCATATTGTTTTCCATAGGAGCTGTATTAATTTGCAGTCTCACCAGCAGTGTGTGTTTTTTTTCTCTCTACAGCTACATCAGCACATATTTGGACTTTTTAATAAAAGCCATTCTAACAGGGGTAAGGTGATATTTCATTGGGGTTTTAGTTTGCATTTACCTTACGAGTAGTGACATTGAGCATTTTTTCATATTTTTATTGGCCATTTTTCTATCTTCTTTTGAAAAGCTTCCATTTGTGTCTTTTGCCCATTTTTTAATGGAGTTGTTTGTTTTTTCTTGCTGATTTGTTTGGGTTCTTTGTAGATTCTAGATATCAACCCTTTATCAAATGTATAGTTTGTAAGTTTTTTCTTTCATTCTGTAGGTTGTCTATTTGCTTTATTGATAATTTCCTTTGCTGTCCAGAAGATTATTAATTTAATCAAGTTGCATTTATTTATTTCTGTTGTTGCTGTAGTTGTTGTTGGTGTCATAGTCATAAATGTTTTGCCAGGGCTGATATTTTGAGAGCATTCCCCCTAAAAATAGGCATAAAACAAGGGTGCCCACTGTCACCACTTCTATTCAACATAGGCTGGAATCCTAGCCAGAGCCATCAGACAAGAGAAAGAAATAAAGCATATCCAAATTGGGAAAGAGAAGGTCAAAGTATCACTTTTCGCTGATGATACGATCTTGTAGCTATTATAGAACACCACAAAGACTCCACCTAGTGTCTCTTGGAATTTATAAATAAATGCAGCAATGTCTCATGTTACAAATCAATGTACACAAATTAGTGGCATTTTTATATACCAATAACAGTTAAGCTGAGAGTCAAATTGAAGACTGAATACCATTCATAATAGCTACAAAGAAAAATAAAATACTTATGAGCATATTTAATGAAGTAGGTGAAAGATCTCTACAAGGAGAACTATGAAACATTGGGGAAATAAATCACAGATGATATAAACAAATGGAAAAACATATCATGCTCTTTGATCAGGAGAATCAACATTGTTATAATGTTCATACTGCCCAAAGTGATTTACAGATTCAGTGCAATCCCCATCAAAATACCAATGCTATATTGCACAGATCTAGAAAACTGTAATTCTGTGATTTATTTGGAACCCAAAAAGGGCCTCAGTAGCCAAAGCAAAAGGAACAAATTTGGAGGCATCGCATTATCAGAGTTCAAACTATACTACAAGGCTATAGCAACCAACAGCATGGTATTGGTAAAAAAAAAAAAAAAACAACAGAGATATAGACCAATGGAACAGAACAGAGCACCTTGATTAGCCATCTGCCTACAACCAACTGATCTTTGACAAAGCAGACAAAAACATACACTGGAGAAAAGAAGCTCTGTTCAGTAAATGGTGATGAGAAAATTGGATAGCCACATGCAGAAGAATGAAACTGGGACCCTGTCTCTCACCACTTACAAAAATTAATTCAAGATGAATATCTTGACATATTGTCATAGAATAATTGTTTTTCTCTAGAGAAAACAAAAATGTATATTAAAAAAATCTACATTTATGCATACATTGCAAGTAAAGTCGCAATTTAAGAGTCCAGTTTAAAGTTGGTTTAAAGGTTTAAGTCATATATACTCAATATTTCCCTTGTAAGTTTTTAAAACCATTTCAAACATATAAAGAAAAATTATTTTTATTATGTCTTCCTAAAGAAAAGAATTATCTCCCTCTCCCACCTTCCCTACACACACACACACACACACACACACACACACACACACACACACATGATTTGGCATTTGAACCATTTTACTTTTGAGATAATCTTCACATGCCTAGGAGAAATAGAATTGGGATTATTGCTGACTATTTTAAACAATTTTGAAATGTTTTTGCTCATGCGTAGTGTTTACTTAATTCTGTTTTCACATTTATCCTTGAACTCTGAATATGCATAACGGATTTTTTCTTACATTGATTAAATGAGACAGAATTGTTGCATGTCACATGTGGGTTTTATTTATTCATTTATAGATTCATTTGCTACTCAATAGATATTGACACAGTACTTACTATGGATGGGTAGTCTTCAAGACAATGAGAAGGAGAACACAGCACTGATCAAGGCAGACAAGGTTCCTGTTCCTCTAGAATTTCATTGTGCTCAGGAGACAAAAAATAAGCATACAAAGCAAGCAAATATCAAGTAATGTTAATACAAAGAATAAAATTCAGTTGAATGTTGTTTAGATTATGAATCTTGTAGATAAGTCAATGTGAAAGCCTTAGGGTGGAAAACAGCCTGGACTGCTGATTGAAGATGAAGGAAGCTACAGGCTGTCACTGGAGGAGTGAAGACCAGAGTGGTTCTGGATGTGATCAAAGAGGTAGGCAGGCATCAGATCATGTGAAGCTATATAGGCCCAAGAAAGAGTTTGAACATTATTTAAAATTCTATCAGAAGCCACTGGGGTTTCTGAGTAGGAAAATGACATGATCAGATTTACATTTTAGAAAAAATTACTCAGGCTGCTATGTGGAGTAAGGGGATAAGAGAGGAATCAGGGCAATTAGGAAGCTCCTGTGGAATTTCAGTCAAGAGATGATCTGGCAGAGTCTAGTAGTTTGCAAGTAAAAGTGAAGAGAAATGGACAGATTCAGAATATATCATTAAGATACAGTACATGTCACAAGATGCACTTACTGTTCTCGTCACCATTGCACGTGTAAACATCAGAAGTATTATGGCTTATCATGAAACAGCTTAGCAGAGAAATAGAGAGAGATGATCTGGATGTTGGAGAAATTGTTTAAACCTTCTGTGCCTCAGTGCTCTCATCTATGAGACTGGAATAACAATATTGTATAATGCATAGAGGTGGTGCCAGGATTAATATAAAGTGCTAACGATCGTTCCTGGTACTGGTAAGTGCTACATGATGCGTTGAAAATAGTAGTTATTTTTGAATGTCTGATATGCAGAATCAATATGATTTATGGGAAAAATGATGATTTTTGAACTGAGTAAATCTAAACTTGAATTCCTGTTCCATGATGCATCATTTCTTCTTGGCCTTGAACAAATTGTAAACCTCTATGAGCCTCAGTTTCCCACCTATAGAATGGAGGTATCAAATTTTACATCATAGTGGTAATATAAGGATTAAATGACATATTTGTAAATCACCCAACATCAAGATTGGAAATGGTTGCAAGAAATTTAAATATTAATAACCATGAAAATAAAATGTTTGTTACCAATTCTATCTTTTTAACAACTGAAAAATTGATTTGAGCTGAAATATAGAATACTTTCAAGGAGAATATTCATCTAGAATAAATATTTATAGAAAAGGCTCTATTCTTCCAAAAATATACATGTACATGATATCAAACTGTGCCAGAATCCTTAACTGTAAGGCTTATTACTTGAAAGTTTCCTGTTTTATAAATATTAGAATATTTAATTGATACATAAAATTATATATATTCAAGGTACATGAAGTGCTTGCATTTATGTATACATTTTGTGAGAATTAAATTACCACAATCAGATTAATTAACACATCTGTCATCATCCACAATTATCATTTGTGCATTTGGGGTGGTAAGGGTTATATTGATTGTTTTCTCTGCTCTGTTATCAAATTTCAAGTAAACAGCAGTATTATTAATGTAGTCACCATGCTATGTATTATTAATAGATTCCCAGAACTTATTCATCCTATAACTAAAAGTTTGTAACCTTTGACCAAATTTCTCCTATTTTTTCTACCCTTTAGTCCTAGAAAACAATCATTCTACTCTGTTTCTATGAATTAAACTTTTGTAGATTCCACATGTAAGTACAGTCATACAGTATTTGCCTTTCTATGTCTGCCTTATTTCACTTAGCACAATGTCCTTCGGGTTCATCCATATTGTTGCAAATGGCAGGATTTCCTTCTTTTTATGGCTGAATAATATTTCCTGGTATATTTATATGACATTTTCTTTATTCATCATCAGCTGATGGACACTTAAGTTGTTTCCATTTCTTGACTATTGTGAATAATGCTGTAATGAACATGGGAATGCAGATATCTCTTGAAGATACAGATTTCATTTCCTTTGTATGTATACCCAGAAGTGATATTGCTGTGCTGTCTTAGTTTTACTTTTAATTTTTTGAGAAAACTCCAATTTGTTTTCTATAATGGCTGTAACAATTTATATTCCTGTCAAAAGTGTACAATAGATTCCTTTCCTCTACACCCTCAACCAAATCTTATTATTTCTTGTATTTTTGTTCATAGTCCTCCTAACAGTTGTGAGGTTATATCTCATTGTGATTTTTATTGAATTTACCTGATAATTAGTATTGCTGAGTGTTTTTTCATGTACCTATTGTCCATTTATCTGTCTTTTTTGGAAAAATATCTATTAAAGTCCTTTCCCCATTCTTTAATTGGGTTATTTGTATTTTTGCTATTGAGTTGTATGAGTTCATTATGTATTTTGGATATTAACCCCTTATGAAATATATAGCTTACAAATATTTTGTCCCATTCTATGGGCTGTCTTTTCATTTTTCTTGATTGTGTCCTTTGCATTGCTGAAGCTTTGTAGTTTGGTGTAGTCCCTCTTTTGTTGTTGTTATTTTTGTGCCTGTGCTTTTAGTGCCATATCCAAAAAATCATTGTGAAGGCTAAGGTCAATGAAGTTTTTCCCTATGTTTTCCACTAGGAGTTTTATGATTTCACATCTTACATATAAGTATTTAATTCATTCAAGCTAATTTTCTATGTGATGTAAGACAAGGGTCCAATTTCTTTCTTTTGTCATGTGGATATCTGTGGGGAGTTAGCTATGCTCCCAGCAAAAAAATCGGGTCCCTTAGGCAGGGGTCATCGCAAAGGATAAGGAAATAATAGAAAATAGAATATAGAAATAAAAGAATACACAGAGACGAAGATGCAGTTTTATAGATATAGATTTATAAAGCAGAGCTCAGGAGACCCCACAGTATTTCTGTGAACTGTGAGGCCACGAGGGAATTTTCACATGGGTATTTACAGATACAGAGGTCGGTTGCCAGGGGTAACAGGTTTACATAACAACAGGTAGTTCTTTTAGGTTAAAAATCTCCCAAAAGTCTTCTATAGATCCCTTAATTAACTCTATCTATGTGAAGAAATGATTACAAAATCTTTCAGAGACAAACTTCTAAGTTCTAAGATAAAGCTATCACTTAACAGAAGGGTTAAACAGAGACATAGTGGCTCCATATTTCTTTATCTAGTTATTGTGGATGGAGACAGGTAGTCAGGAGTCAAGCAGGAACTGTCCCTTGGGCTAATTGCTTTAGCTGCAGGTCTCTGTCTCTTGGGTGGGCACTCTTTGATCAGCTCTCATCCCATGGCTCCATGCAAACTTGATTTGTAGTTCAAAGCAGGAAAAAAAAAACACAGGTTTGAGACTACAACATCACCTTGGAAAGCAGCTGCCACTGACCTTTGAGATGCCCTCCTGAGGCAAGGCGGTTTTTGATATGCAAACTAACACATTCACATATTCCTTCAGGACAAAGCCTTGCAAAACTCCTGAAATCATTTCTGTCTTCAATATTATAGGGAGCATCTCAAGAAAGCAATAATTCTATGGAGCTACAGATATCCAGTTTTCCAAACACCATTTATCAAAGAGATTATCTTTTTCCCATTTTGTATTTTTGCCACCCTTGTCAAAGAGTCGACCATATATGTGTGGGTTTATTTCTGGGATCTCCATTCTGTTTCATTGATTTATGTCTGTTTTTATGCCATTACCATACTGTTTTTCTTTCTATAGCTTTGTAATATAGTTTTCAATGAGGTAGGGTGATGCCTTCAGCTTTGTTTTGTCTCAAGATTGCTTTTGTTATTTGGTATCTTTTTTATGGTTCAACAAAAAATTTAGGATTTTTTTCTATTTTTGTGAAAAATGTCATTGGGATTTTGATAGGGATTTCATTGAACCTGTAGATCACTTTGGTTAGTATAAACATTTTAACAATATTAATTTTTCTAATCCATAAATACAGGTTATCGTTCTACTTCCTTGTGTCTTCTTCAATTACTTTTATCAATGTTTTATAGTTTCCAGAGTACAGATCTTTCACGTCAGGTAAATTAATTCCTAAGTATTTTTTATGTTATTATAAATGATATTTAATTTTCTTCAGATAGTTTGTTGTCAGTGTATAGAAACACAACTGATTTTTGTATGTTGATTTTATATCAGGTTATTTATTGAATTTGGTTATTAATTATTAGTCTTCAGAGTTTTATACGCATGTATACTCATTTATTGCATTCCGCTTTATTTCTCTTTGCAGATATTTCATTTTTTTACAAATTAAAGGTCTGTGGCAACCTTGCATCAAATAAGTCTATCGGTGCTATTTTTCCAATAGCATTTGTGTCTCTGTGTCACATTTTTGTAGTTCTTACAATGTTATAAACTTTTTCATTATTGTTATTTCTGATTTGGTGATCTATAGTCCATGATCTTTGATATTAGCATTGTCATTATTTTGAGGAGCCATGCCTATATAAAACAGCGAACTTAATTGATAAATGTTGTATGTGTTCTGACCACTTCACCAACTGGCCAGTCCCTCAGCTTTTTCTCTCTCCTCAGGTCTCTTTATCCCATGAGACACAACAAATTTAAATTAAGCCAACTAATAATCCTACAATAGCCTCTAAGTTTTTTGAGTGACAATAAGAGTTACATGTTTCTTGCTTTAAATTAAAAGCTAGAAATGATTAAGGTTAGTGAAGAAGGCATGTCAAAAGCCAAGATATGTCAAAAACTAGGCCTGTTGGTGCCAAAAAGGTAGCCAAGTTTCGAATGCAAGGGAAAAGTTCTTGAAAGAAATTAAAAGTGCCATTCCAGTAAACATACAAATGATAAGAAAGCTAAACAGCCTTGTTGCTGATATGAAGAAAGGTTTAGTGGTCAGGAAGGAAGATCAAACCAGCTACAACATTCCTTTAAGCCAAAACCTAATTCATAGCAAGGCCCTAACTCTTTTCAATTTTTTGAAGGTGGAGAGATGTGAGGAAGCTGAAAAAGAAAAAAAATTGGTGTTAGCAAATGTTGATTTTTGATTTTTAAGGAAAAAAGCTATCTTTATAACATATAAGTGCAAGATGAAGCAGCAGGCTGATGTAGAAGCCACAGCAGGTTATCCAGAAGATGTAGCTAAGATCACTGATTAAGGTGGCTACAGTAAGCAACAGATTTTCAACGTACACAAAATAGCCTTCATTAGAAGATATCATTTAGGATTTTCTTAGCTAGAGAGGAGAAATCAATGCCTGGCTTCAAAGTTTCAAAGGATAGGCTGAGTCTTTTGTTATGGGCTAATGCACCTGGTGACTTTCAGTTGAAGCCAATGTTCATTTATCATTCCAAAAATCTTACAGTCCTTCAGAATTATACTAAATCTACTATGCCTATGCTCTACAAATGGAACAACAAAGCTTGGATGGCAGTACATCTGTTTACAGCATAGCTTACTTAATATTTTAAGCCTGCTATTGAAACATAGTGCTCAGAGAAAAAAATCCCTTTCAAAATATATTGTAACTGTAATGATGCACCTGGTCACTAAAGAGATCTGAAGAAGACGTACAAGGTAGTTAATGTTGTTTTCATTCCTGCTAACATAACATACATTCTACAGCCCATGGACCAATGATAAATTTTGAATTTTAAGTCTTATTATCTAAGAAATACATTTCGTAAACCTATAGTTGTCATAGATAGCGATTTCTCTGATGGATCTGGGCATAGTCAATTGAAAACCTTTTGGAAAGGATTCACTGTTCTGGATATCTTTAAGAATATTCCAGGTTCACGGATGAAGGTCAAAATATCAACATTTACAGGAGTTTGAAAGAAGTTGATTCCAACCCTCATGGATGACTTTAAGGTGTTGAAGACTTCAGTGAAGGAAGCAACTGCAGATGTCGTAGAAATTGCAAAAGAACTAGAATTGGAAGTGGAGCCTGAGACGTCAATGAATTACTGCAATCTCATGAAAAACTTGAATGGATGAGGAATTGCTTCTTATGGATGAACAAAGAAAGTGGTTTCTTGAGGTGAAGTCTCATTGTGGAAATGACATTGTGGAAATGACACCAAAGTATTTAGAATATTCCATATACATAATAAGGCAACAGCAGGGTTCGAGAGGATTGATGTCAATTTTAAAATAACGTCTATTGTGAATAAAATATCAAACAGTCTCACATGCTAAAGGAAAATCTTCCATGAAAGGAAAAATTAAATAATGTGGAGAACTTCATTGTTGTCTTATTTTGAGAGATTGCTATAGCCACTCCAACCTTAAGCCATCACCACCCTGATCAGTCAGCAACCACCTACATTGAGCAAGACCGTCCACAAGCAAAAAAAATATGACTTGCTGAAGGCTCATATGATTAACATTTTTTAGTAATAAAGCATTTTTAAATTAATGTATGTACATTGATTTTTAGACACAATGTTATTGCACACTTAATGTCTATACTATTATACTATATCATATAAACATAATTTTTATATGCCTAGTGCATGTAAAAGTTATATATGGCATACATGGCCTGTCATAACTGGGAGATATTGAAGGTTCAGTTACAGATCACCAAAATAAAATGAATATTGGAATAAAGCATATCACAGAAATGTTTTTTGGTTTCCCAGTTTCTCAGTTCCTCAGTTTACCCACCTGCAGAGGCATGGACAACCATGACTCCCAGTGGGTCCTTGGGCTGGCAGGATGATTCATACCAAAACTAAGAGGGATTAGAATTGAGTTTCAGGGCTATTTCTGGGTCTTCTTTGGATTGAGATTTTAAAGCTTGCTGCAGGAACACAGATAGCTGTGTCTGCCAGTAGGTCTCTGTGAAGGGAGGACTGCCCTTAGACTATAGCTTAGAGGGGCTGAAACCCTGCTATAGAGCCATTTTAGGATCCACAGCTAGGACCAATGTTGGTAGGCCTGTCATCACCTGAGACACCTGTGAACATTACTCCTGGATCCCTTGGCCGATGGCTCTGGTAGAAGGACTGTGGCCAAATGGCGTATGGAGTTGAGACCACAGTTGGTAACCCTACCACCTGAGCACATTTCTGCTCTCTCCAAATGACCTTTCTAGGTCCTGGGTTCCACTGGGGTTTCACAACCTCCTACCTGAATTCAAAGTCCCCCCACAAAGGCACTTCTGTACACGGATGGCTAAGAAATTTTTATTGCTATTGGGAGAGATGAGTGGCAGACCTACTATTCTGCCATCTTTCTGAGTCCCTGATTGTTTCCAATTCTTCGTCTCCTGCCATTTATGACATTTAACATACACATTCATTATCATATAACTTTGCAGTTTCTCCCACTATTGGTAGTTTTGACCTCCCTGTCCTAGTGGTGCTGATCTTAGCCACGTAAATTTCTTAGCCAAGTATATATTTCCCACATGGCTCAAGGGCAGTCCTTATATGTGCAAGATTTTGCTGGTCCTTTTGTGGTCCTGTAGTCCGTGGCGAGAAGAATGTGGCTCAGGTAGGTACTGGCCCAAGGAAAACAAGGAAATTTAAGGAGCAAATATGAAGCCAGTGTGAAACCTGAAGCCAAGCATGGTGAAGGCACAGCTTACCCAAACACCCGTGAGCAGGAGAAGTTTTATTGTTTCAAGATACTGGTGTTTTGAGAATGTTTGTTATGTATTGAAGCAAAAGTTGATACATACATTACCTTTTTCCTTTCCTTTTTTTTAAATCATGCTAATTTCCAGTACTTTCAATTGTATCTGAAATGTAATTTTTCCATGTGATTTAAAGAATTCCCAAGTGCAGTTCTCTAGGACTTTGAACTGTAGTTAATATTGATTAATAGTTAAAAATCTAAAAGTTGTTAAGTAGTAACCATGCAGCTAGCAATGTGTAGACTATCTTGCAAAGAGAATAAAAAAGAGAAAGAATTGAAGTTGAAGGCTCTCTCACTAGGAACAGACTATGAATTTGTTATGGGGTCAGATTTCCCAGGCATGCTACAGAACTCTGAGACAGGAAAGACGGAAGACAGAGAAAGTTTCATATAAGGTACAGGTGCTGAGTTGGACATGAAGGGGAGGTACATTGCAACAGTGCCACTTGAATTCTAAAGCACTTTGCTATACAGACACTGGCTATGAAAAGAATGAGTCATTATTCACTGCTTGACTCTTATTTTTTCTTGGGCCTAGGGAAAAACAGTGCTCCTTTCCAGTCCTGGGGCCAGTGCCTCCTCCGACTGCATACTCATCTTCCTGTCAAATGGGCCCTGCTTCCCTTAGATGCTACTGGCAAGACGGCCTTCGGGGATTGATCAAATTCATCTTCTGAATATTGCTTTATCTTTAATGAGTCAAAGTGACACTTTACATTGAATGTTACAAGGGGAAAAGAAAGGGGGAGGTCTGCTGATTTACTGTTTTATTAGATTTCTGATTGGAAACAGGGATGAGCTGTGGCCTTACATGTAAAATTGCCCATTGTTCACCTCTGAAGTTTTTAGATTTGAAGTTGGTAACTTATTTATCCTAACTCTGTCAGGCTCTGTAATTGCCAGTACAGTATAACCAAGGGGAAATGGGAAGCAGTTGCTAGAAGAGGAATTTTGAATAGATTCACTCAAGGTATTATCATTCCCAACCTTTCAACTGGACCTTAACAGAGAAAGAAAGAATAAAAGGGAAGGAGGGAAGGAAGGGAGAGGTGGGGGATGGTTAGAGAAGAAAATAAAGAACAGCCATCTCTTGAACAATTACTATACGCCAGGCACATATTGGATACTTCATGATACATGAGGTATATATATTCAAACCCTCAGTTTATTCTCATATTATACATTATTAGATCCGTTTTACAAATGTTGAATTTAAATAAGTTGCTTGGTATCCTGCAGCTAATAAGAATCTATAATTCTTCTTGTTCTTCTTCTTCTTTTTTTGTTTGAGACAGGGTCTTGCTCTGTTTCCTGGGCTGAGGTACAGTATCCGGATCATAGCTCACTGCACCCGTCAACTCCTAGGCTCAAACGATCCTCCTGCCTCACCCTCCAGAGTAGCTGGAACTATAGACACATGCCACCATGCCTGTCTAACTTATTTATTTATTTGTAGAGACAGACAGGGTCTCATCATTTTTCCCGGGTTAGTCTTGAACTCTTGGCATCAAGTGATCCTCCTGCCTCAGCTTCCCAAAGTGCTGGGATTACAGACATGTGCCACCATGCTGGGCCAAGAACCTATATTTAAATGTGAATGAAATATATGCTGTGATTTCAAAAATAATAATCTCCTTTAAGCTTTAAAATAATTATTCAAAGATATTTTATTATTATACAGTTTTAAAGAAAACTGGTTTATGAAGGTTTAACAACATGTTCAAAGTCACATAGCTTATAAATGGCAGAGCCCAGCTCACATTTAAAGTTGCCTAATTACAAAGCTCCAGCTATTCTACTTCTAATTAATGAGTATATTTGTATTTAGTAAGATTACAAAGACAAAACTCATTTGTTTTCCAAATATGTTTTGGAAGAGAAGTACAGTTGGTGACAGTGCTAGACCTTGGACAGTGCAGTCTCTGTGTTTGTTCATATATTTTGCCTAATTTAAATAATTTCCAAGTCCTTTTGTTTTTCTAGTTGTTATAAAATAAAATCTCTTTACCACCTCTCAACTAACCACTAATTGCATTTCTCCTATTTAGCAGATATGCACTTCTGTCAACTAAACTAGTTTCCCCCTTCTGCTAAAGAAGTAAATTTTTCAGTGACAATTAGGAATAATCATTGTGATTTTTCCACCCACCTAACTCTGGTCTCCAACAGAGCAGCACATCTCATTAGCCTTTGAAGACAAGAATGTTGAAAGAAAAATATATCTTTTGAAAACCAAACACCATTGAGTTTAGGAACCAGTAATCTTTATTATTAATAAGTTCTCTCTGGCCAAAACAAAATAGATGATGTGTAAAATTGCAGAAAAGTAGAATATAAGATTATTTCCCTCAGACAAATGTCAAACAGAGGAAATAGGTGAGGAGGGCAAGGTAGCAATCATATTTTATGAACTAAGAAGTATGCCTAAAGGATTCTTAAATTTTCTCTAACTTAAAATTCTTCAAATTTTATCTAAATTAATGTTGTTCCCATTGGATTGTTAGTCATTCCTTTGGGTTATCTGTTCATGACCAAGAGTC
>CAUYSK010060608.1:0-21795 GCA_963575035.1 Avahi laniger
CAATTCACTATTGCAAGGATGTGGAAACAACCCAAGTGCCCGTCAATCCATGAGTGGATTATTAAAATTTGGTATATATATACAATGGAATATTACTCAATCATAAGAAATGACAGTGATCTAGAACCTCTTATACTTTCCCGGATGAAACTTAAGCCCATTATCCAAAGTGAGGCACCACAAGATCGGAAGAATGGGCTCCACTTGTACTCACCATCAACTTGGTACTAACTGCTCAACACTAGGGGGCTCACATGGCAATAATACACTCCAGGGATTAGGGGGATGAGGAGGTAAACCCGCAACTTAAAGGACACGAAGAGCATTGTAGAGGGGAAGGGCATGTCTCTAACCTTTGCTTGGGTGAGGCAAAGACATAAAGTGCAACCTTAATGTTTGTACCCTCATAATACCCTGAAATAAAAAAAATAAAATAAAAAATAAATAAATAGGCTGGGTGTGGTGGCTCACACCTGTAATCCTAGCACTCCGGGAGGCCGAGGCAGGTGGATCACTCAAGGTCAGGAGTTCGAGACCAGCCTGAGCAAGAGCGAGACCCCGTCTCTACTAAAAAAAATAGAAAGAAATGATCTGGACAACTAAAGAAATATATATAAAAAATTAGCCGGGCATGGTTGCACATGCCTGTAGTCCCAGCTACTTGGGAGGCTGAGGCAGAAGGATCGCTCGAGCCCAGGAGTTTGAGGTTGCTATGAGCTAGGCTGACACCACGGCACTCTAGCCCAGGCAACATAGCAAGACTCTATCTATCTATCTATCTATCTATCTATCTATCTATCTATATAAATATCAGAGCAGTTGAGTTGGGAAGGAAGCAAACATTGGCATTGTGGATGATGTGACAAATACGTTTCAGGGATCTTGACATAGGTTTCCCCTTGCACTACAGGATCAGGATAGATACACATATATGCATAAGGAGAAATAAATTAGCAAGCTGAAGGACAAGAATACTGTGGGGGGATGTGCAGTGAAAACATAGAACGCAATATGATATTTTGTTTAGGGATATCTTATATGGAGTAAAAACATAAAGTAATGTATGGGAATA
Organism: Avahi laniger; assembly: GCA_963575035.1. Taxonomy (NCBI): domain Eukaryota; kingdom Metazoa; phylum Chordata; class Mammalia; order Primates; family Indriidae; genus Avahi; species Avahi laniger. The sequence goes on from CAUYSK010060608.1 coordinate 1,073, forward strand.
ACAATCATCTCATTCTGGATAGTTATTATCTCTAAGGGAGATGGTAGGAAATCGAATCAGGAAGGAGTAAAGTTTTTTCTTCACCTGGATTAATTTTATAGCTCTGTTTCCGAAATATTTCTTAAGTAGCAGATATTTTAGGAGCTACATTTTTATCATATATATAATTCATAATTCGCATTCATATCTATAAATGTTTAATATTGAGTCAAGTGCAGAAGTTAAAACAGCAATACTGGGCATTCTTATCATTATTGAAATTCATATTATGCTATTTTGTTCCTTTAGTTTTTCTGTACATGTATATATGCAAATGTAACAGTAAAGTAACAAAATATATAGAGTTTAGCATTTTCGGGTTTTGTTATTTTTGTTTCTGCTTTTATCTGAATTTTTATTGTAAGTACATGGATGAATCATTCTGAGTAAATGACAAGGTATAAGATATGATCTAACTTTGCTTTTTAACGAATCCCAATGCATCTAATTGGAAAATGCATACCTGTAGCATATTAAATATATCATGAACTTATGAGCTTTCTATGGACATCCTTTAATCTGTATATCAAACACTCTATCAGTTATAAAAACAAAGGTTAACCTTCTAACAAGGAAACTCAAGGGTGTATGGAGCATTGCTTTGGACACAATGATGGTTTAAGTAATCGGCATTATAATCTTTAGCATACACACCACTCCTGGCATACTTTAAACCCTTTGAGGGCCGACTTCCTGTTTGACTCCCCTCTGTGACTCCCTAGCACCCTTGGACCCAATAGGTTTGTGCTGAATAAATATATCCTAGATTTCAGAAAGGCAGAGATGAACACTTTCAGAGCAAAGATAGATATGGTCTCTCATTCCGTGCTCTGATTCTGACCCATGAATACAGCTAATATCAAGGAAGGAAAGGAAAGGCTTCCAAAATGTCAAGGAAGGTATATCAAGCACCCAGGCAAAGGATGGAAGGAGAGATACAGCCAACACTAGAAAGCAAAAAGGCTGAAATGGACCTGTAGTTTCGAGGCTAATATCCAAATGAGGCTAAATTTGGGTGAGGGGGAACTCCACCAAAACAATAAAAAACAAAGGCAACAAAAGGACTTTTTAGCCATATTCAGAGCAGAGTCACTGAAAGGTCTTGATGATGCAGAGTTGAACCAGGGCAGAGAAAGTAGGACCCTAGAGTTCTGTCTGGCATCCTTCTTTCCACCAAGGAGAATGATTGGGAGCCTGGACTGGCCCTCTTGTTGAACACCTGAATGGTGGGGATGACAAAAGACAAGGCAACAACTTTTAAAAAAAATTATGAAACAAATGCATATACTTGCTAAGGAAGCCAAAACCATATACAAAGATACTTAAATCAATTTCTCTCCTTCCCAAACCCCAGTCCTACTCTCCAGAGGTATTTGTCATTTCTTATTTATCAAGAAATTTTTATGAATCCATAACACATATATAAACACAAATAGAATCATACTGCCAAACTATTCTGTACCTTTTTCACACTTAACGTATGAGAGCTCTTTTCATATCAGCCCAGGTAGTTCTACTTCATTCTTTCTAATGGCTGAAATACTAGTTCATATTATAGGTGTGTTGGTGTGACCAGCCACCTAGTGACAAATTTTTGTTTCTAATGCTTTTACAATCTTGCAGTGAATATCCTAGTACATATATGTTTGAGTTATCTGATCAAATACGTGAAAGCAAAGGCATGTACATTTAAATTTTTGATAGATATTAAACTCTTAAATACATTGCAATTTACGTTTTCAACAATCATATATGCAAGCTGTTCATTTCTCCATATCCTTGTATTAGATTTCATTAAATTTTAATTTTTGCCAATCTGATAATATATAGGTTTAATTTCATTGCTGTTTTGCATAATCATGAGACTGAACATATTTTCATATGTTTATTGTTCTTTTGTATTTGTTTCTATAAACTGCCTATTCATATCCTTTACCCATTTTTCTTGGGTTGTATATCTTTTTTTACTGATTTATAAGATGTGTTTGTATAATGGAAAAATTAATCCTCTGTCATATTTGTGGCAAACATTTTGGTAATTAGCTTTTATTTGAGGGAAGTATCTTTTCATAGATATGTTTAAAATTGTTTATATTAGCCAGGCATGGTAGTGCGTGCCTGTAGTCCCAGCTACCTGGGAGGCTGAGGCAGGAGGATTGCTTGAGCCCAGGAGTTTGGGGCTGCTGTGAGCTAGGCTGACGCGACGGCACTCTAGCCCGGGCAACAGAGTGAGACTCTATCTCAAAAAAAATAAATAAATAAAAATAAATAAATAAAATTGTTTATGTAGCAAAACAATAATTTTTTTGCTTTATGGACAGCTAGCTGCTTTCAATGACTTTATCTTCTTAGTATCAATGAGTTATTGTTAAAATTTCTAGAAGAACTAGCATATATGTTTGCAGAATCTGAAACAGCAATCCTTGAAAAGACCACAGAAAACAAAAGAAAGGCAAAAGAAGGTTAATAAATGTCTCAGTTTTCCAAAGAAGAGAAAGATTCCAGAAATATCAGGCCAACTAATTTTGTGCTAGTTCCAAATATAAAAGGAAGTAAAATTTCAGGACCTTCTAAATTTATTATGCCAAGGGAGAAGTTAAGCCCTGGAGATTGAGTGACATAGCATGTGTGCAATTATGCTTCTTAGATTATAGATTATCTCTTCCTCATTGATCTGGCTCTGTAAATGACTAGGAGAGACCAGACATCCCTCCTTCCGATCACTAATCTTTGTTATACAGTAACCTCCTACTTTATTGTCCTGTACCTAAATCAGACCAGATGATGCAAAAAAGATCCTATGACTATTTCATCTTCAGTGTGGAATGTTAAACATACCTTTCCTGAAAGGAAATGACTACCTCGACTCATCAGATTGTTGTAACTATGCATTAAGCCTTATACAGAAAGATGTTGAAATTCTGTTAAGCCTCCCTGAATTTGTCTATAAACGATCCCAAACATCTATACTTTGGAACACTGACTTCCATTCTTTGGAATTTATACTTTCTGGGCAGCTGTCCTTAAACTTTACACTTGAATAAACTCTCTTTAAACTAGATTCAGATCATTTTGATTATTTTAGGTTGACATGAATAAAATTATAGAACTGATCATTAAGCTAATAGTTTGGGAACAATGATCAAAGAGCATGTGAGCACGAGGAGGAAGTCATAACAAACTCATGCAGCCCCTATTTTTGTTATGGTCACTGAACACATAAATCAGAAGATTGCTGCAGATCTAGAACTTCTGGGTTTCAGCAGTGCATTTGATAAAGTCTCCCAAGATTTTCCTGTGTACAAAGTCGTTAGCTAGATCTCATAGCTGGTTGATCCAATTAGTGACTCAATATCAGATTTGAGGTCTCTCTAGAGACTACAGGGCTCTCTCTGAACTTGACCATGTCTCGTTTAATGTTTTATTTTTTATTTTTATTTTTTTTGAGACAGAGTCTCACTCTGTTGCCCGGGCTAGAGTGCTGTGGCATCAGCCTAGCTCACAGCAACCTCAAACTCCTTGGCTCAAGCAATCCTTCTGCCTCAGCCTCCCGAGTAGCTGGGACCACAGGCATGCGCCACTATGCCCGGCTAATTTTTTCTATATATTTTTAGTTGTCCGGCTAATTTCTTTCTATTTTTAGTAGAGATGGGGTCTCGCTCTTGCTCAGGCTGGTCTCAAACTCCTGAATTCAAGCGATCCTCCTGCCTTGGCCTCCCAGAGTGCTAGGATTACATGCGTGAACCACCACACCCGGCCTCGTTTAATGTTTTAATCAGTGACTGGGATAAAGGCACAGAAGGCCACTTATCAGATTCACGGAGGCACAAAGTTTAGAGGGAAAGCTAATACAATGGCACACTGGAATCGAGATACAAAAAATTAAATCAACAGTTTAAAAAAAAGGGTTGAGAAGGGTAAATGTAAAATCCTATACTTTTCTAGGGGAAAGAATGTGAATAAGTATATCTTGTGAGAGATAATGAGTTAAAAACAGTAATTTATGTAAAAAAAAAAAAAGACTTTCAAGTTCAAGATGTTCCTGGTTGCCAAAGAAAAGGCTTAGGCCCCCAGAAGGACTGATTATGCTTGGCTCTGTTCTGCCCTAGTCATGAGGAACCATTCCAAAAGCATAATATTCACCTGGAAGACCCCAGAAGATATGATACTGATGCTAGTCATGGCAGAGCTGGCCTGAGAACCAAGATCAGACAGGTGCCTTCTGGCTCCAGTTGGCTAGATGACATCCAGCTAGTATAATTACAAGGAGAAAACCTGAGGCTCATTGAAAAACATTCTCTAAACAATGGGCTGCCTAGGAGTCAGGGGACCCACACCCAAGTTGGGAACTGCCTGACCACCTTCCGTTCAAAGTGCAAGGCTGGAGCAGATCACTCTGCTATAGCTTTGGATTCCATGATTCTGAGATTGATGTTCAAAGTCACCTAGATTTCTGAAAGTCTCAAGGAAGAACAGGCACCTGTCCAGATGAGCCTGCAGCTAGCTACTGCCCCTGCCTGCCTTCTGATGCCTGCAGCATGGGCATCTGCCAGCCATGCCCTGGGCCTGCCTTGCCCCTTTCTGGTGCCTCTCTTTGGGCTGGACTTGGACTGGTAAAGTTCCTACAGATCATCAAGCACAATTGCCTTCATGTTACAGTCTGAGAAGTGGAGGCCCAAGGTGGTGGTGGTTGGAGAATGGTGATAAACTCAAGGACACATAGCAGGAGGTTGGCAAAATGTTCTGACTCCCAGCAGAGCACTGAGGAGTGGCTTGGGTAGGTATGTGGTGTGGGGGCTCCAGTGACAAGCTAATTCTGAAGGTGGAGGAGCACCCAGTGGCCCTAGATGTGTCACATGATGTGAGTGGCCTCCATCCACAGAAAAGAGGTCAGTTTCTTACCAGTCTTCCCATCTCCACACAGCCTCTACTCTCCCTTTCCCTCAGATGGGGCCAATCCCCAGAGGTAGTGCAGTAGAGAAGGAAACACCGGGTCCCCTCAGCCAGACTCCTTCCCAGTCTCTGAGCAGAAGCATAACGGCTTTGTAAAGCTCTAGAGATTTTGAAGCTGCCCCCAACCCAAGCACTGAGGACATATGAAAGCCCTTCCTCTCCAGTGGGCTCCATCATCTTCCTCAGTCTCCATCAGGCCCACAAGTCACCCTCAATGACTGTACAAATGCACCTTCAAGACAAGCCCCTACCCCTCTCTGTCAGCTTGCTGGTCCTAAACCCCTCCTAAGTGGAAATCCTGAAGCCCCCTCCCATTGTGTTTCTTAGACACATTCTGTCCTCCTTACCCCCAGTCTTAGAAGTCCCAAAGACATTTTGGGGCCTGATACTGGCCCAGTCACAGAGAAGTCCCTGGTACTCATCTTCTGAGCTCCAATAGGGATAGAGGTCCACAACCTCCCTGCAGCACAGCCTGGGCGGTTGGGGGACCTTGGTGGGGTGCTGGCTGGGAGAGCAACTGACTGGTAGGAAACTGACCTGTCTCTTCAGGCATGCTTTTCTGTAGCTGGAGGCTACTCACATGTGACACATCTAGGGCCACTGGGTGCTCAACCTTCAGAATTAGCTTGTCACTGGAGCCCCCACACCACACACTATCTCTTGATACATTTTCTAAAGACCCAGCTGGTGGCAGGCAGACATTTGGAGCAGGCACATCCAGAGGCATGAAAGGAAATCAAAGTCCTCTTTCTGAGGTCTTAGACTTTTTATCTTAGATGAGCAATCCATAACCATCACACCCTCTTATACAGAAGAATTGGAGGCCTAGAAAGGGAAAATTTCCTGTGACAGAGCCTGACAATTCCCAGCCCCTTCCTTCTGCACCATGGGATCTGCTTTCTACTTCTCTGCCATGAACTGCCTCCAGGCTCTGGGAAGGGTGTATCTCCCACCCCAACCCTGGAACAGAGAGTGACTTCTACCACCATCCCTCCCTCCTCCACCCCCAGCAGCTCCAGAGGAGTTTGGCAGCTGGAGTCCCAAGGAGTGGCTGAATCCATGACAGAGATTAGAGACAGGGCCTGGGGTGTGAAAAGGAAAGAAAATCAACCAGAGCTGAAAATGAAAGGCAGCAGAGGTGTAAAGCAAGGAATGAGACTGTCAGAGAGGCACTGGGTGCCAGTGGGCCCGTGTGGCTGTTGTTGCACACCTGCCCACAAAAGCAGTGAGGGTGGGCCCCACCTCAGTGGGAATCATGGGCCTGCCTCTCTCAACATAAAGAGCACGAGTTTTAGCCCAGCACTCAATTGACAAGGGAATGCCAGAGAGACTTACCTTATGTAGTAGTCTGTCAATTCTTAAACACCTGTCAAAGTCCATACACAGATGTTTCCTGTTGTGATACCCTAGGGTGGGCCAATGCTTGCTCATCAGGAAATGGTCTGGGTTCCCCACAGAATGGAGGTTTGGGTAGCCTCTGGATTCTAAACTCCAAAGCACCCTCTCTGTCAAAGCAGGGAGGGGGTACTGTCGGGAGTACCAGGTCCAGGGAACAAGGGACTGATACTGACCAAGCATACATCCTGGGCCTGGCCCATTTATCATTTCATTGAATCCTGTGTAACACTTATGAGAGACTACTTTTGCACCCACAGACTGAGACTTTGGGTACTAAAGTGACTCATCCAAGGTCACCCAGCAATAGAGGGGCAATGAGTGGAAAGCTGAGGACTGTCAGGAATAGATTCTCTCTGCCAAAGTAGCCAGTCTCATCCAGGCAATAACCATGGTCTAGGTCTTCCCAAGGGGGCCAAGGCACTCCACACTTGGGCTCTGGTGCAGGTCCAATTATGGTGTGCATTCAACTCAGCTACTGTGTGCTGGGCACATGGTCAGTATAACCAATAAGATTCCTGTGCTCAGAGTTTACCATCCCAAGGACTATACAGTTCTTCCCAACTGTCCCCTTGTTGGGAGTCACCTATCATGGAACCCTGTATGAGAGAAAGTCAGAGAAGCCCAGATTTGTCGGCCTTAGAAGCTGGCTGCCCACCAGAATTGCCTGCTTTGTGGATGCTTGTCTAATCTAAACTCCTGTTTTACATTACAAGGGGAGGATGGAGCCAGGGGAAGCCTCCTGGAACCACTTCCAGCACAGTCATGCTCTCAGAATCAATTACATGGCTAAGAGGTCAGGCCAACTAGGAAACTGCCCATGAGAAAACAAAGTGAAGGAGGAGCAAGGGTGGGTAGCATAGGAGGGCTGGTGCATGAGGGGCAGGGCTAGAAGCATGAGTGGCACATGGACTAAGCAAAATAGAGTGGGCAGAGCCAGGCATGAAGTACACATACTATGCTGAAAGACTCAGTGCCAGGTACCAACCAGGGGGCCACCAAGAAATGGGGCTATATTGGGGTACCCTGGATGCCAAGCTGAGCTGGCAGGATGCTTGTCTTCAGGCCAAGGAGTTGAGGTGGGCTTTGGGCTGTCATCCTTGCCCTACTCAGATCACCAACAAGAGCCAGGTTGCCCAGTGGCAGCTGACAAAGTAACGACCAGATCTCAGAAGAGAGCAACCAGCCCAGGCTGAGCTCTTGCTTCCCCCTCTGCCTGGTTGCCTCATTGCTCCTCTGGCCTCAGGCTCCCAGAAAAACCTCCTGGGAGTAGCCCAACAGCCACTTTAACACATAAACTTGAGGCCCAGTAGTTGCTGACACGAGGGTAAGTTAAATCTCCCCCTTAATTCTCATTCCACTATTACCTGTGGTCATTAGATGGGCAACAGTGACAAGGAAACAGTAATGGATTTGTCTTAACTCTCATGCTGTGTGGAGAGGGCTGTACCCACAGTCTTCCAGAAGAGCCCCATTCTCTTGCCATGGTCCCCAGCTTACTCCCAGGGAGAGTTCGGCTCAGCTCATTAGAGGCTGCTCCCCTATCACCTCGCTGCCATCCTTTGGCCATTTTGACAGTTCTTCCTGGTCATCTCTTCTGTGCCAAGGCTGTCAGGTAGAGAAGACCAGAGCAGGACTTGGACTGTCCTTCCTCTGTACTTGACCCAGCCCTTTCTCTGCCAGGTCAAGTTCATCCAAAAGCTGCATCTTTCCAGAGGCCTAAGCCCAAGACCAGTTTATGTAGCTCCGATGGTCCCTGCCACTCAATACCCCCATGGTTGATAGAATAATGGTCCCCCCAAAGATGTTTATATCTTAATCCCTGAAATGATTATGTTACCTCATCTGGCAAAAAGGACTCTGTAGATGTGATTAAGGATCATGAGATTACCCAGGTGTGCCTAATGCAGTCACCAAGATCCTTGTAACTGAAGGAGACAAGCTCATGGCTTGTCAGAAATGATATGAAGCACTGTCAGTGATATGGCACGAAAGACTTGACCAGACGTCACTGGCTTTGAAGAGAGAAGGAGATAATGAGCCAAGGAACGTGGAAGGTCTCCAAGACATTAGAGAGGACAAGGAAACACTTTCCCTCCAGGGGCTCCAAAAAGGACAGAGCCCTACAAGCACCTTTAGCTTAGGTTAGCTCAGTGAAAACCAATTCAGACTTCTGACCCCCAAAACAAGATAAGTTTGTTTTGAGCCAACTCTGTAGTAATTTGTCACAGCAATAGGAAATAAACACATCCCTTACTCCCATTTTATGCACCAGCCAAACCAGGTTACCTGCAGCTGTATGAACCATCCCATTTCACGTCTTCCTGTCTTAGTACAGGCTCTTCCCGGCTAGTGGTATCTTACTTCAACATTATCCAGCATCTTTTCCATAAGGCCTTCCCTGGATTTCCCTTTCTGTATGGACGGCCTCATGCTTGTATTTGCACTGTACTAGCATGTTCTCTCTAGGTGCTTCTCAGTTTTACATTTGGTGAGAACACCATTAATAAGTTTAATCTACCCTCATAAGTCTTCCTGCATGTGAAAGTTTAGTGAACACTTGCAAAGTGGCCATCTGATGGCCTCAACTGTTTCGTGCTATTTGTGTAGAAGCAGTAGAGTATGGTGGTCGAAAGCACAAATTAATGTCAATTTCACAGCAAGAGACTAAGATCTTCAACTCTAATATTCATATGATTTAGGGAAAATATACAGATGTTTGCAACTTACTTTGAAATGCATCACATAAGATTGACAGGTGATAAGGTACATAAATCAGTGATAAAACAAGCTTAGCAAAACATTAATGGTACTCAGTGTAAAATGTCATATGTTAACATGGCTATTCAGTGAAATTCTGTCAACTGGACTATGACTGCTCATAAGATAGTGGGGAGAGAACATACATCCTAGAACTAGACAGTCTTGGCTCTACCACTTCCCAATTGTATAAACTTAGGAAAATTACTCCTCTAGGCCTTACTTTCATTTATAAATGGAGACAATAGTATCTTCCATAAGGTTATTGGGAAGACCAAATGGGTAAGTGCATGGGAAGTGCTTAAGAGCATCCTAAGTGCCAAGTAAGTGTTAGCAGCCAATCATCTTATGGAAGCCCCACCTTTCCTTCCTCACCACCCTTAGCAGCATCAGGAGCTAGACATGGGCAAACTCAGCTCCTTGGTGGCCCAATAAAAGGCTCTCCTGGCACAGGAAGTTTGCAGGCAGAGGGAAGAGTGTCTGCCAGTTAGCCTGTCTTCCTTAGTCTGAAGAAGATAGTCTTCCAAATATTATGTCCAGCATGTGTTATGTCCAGCACTGCTGCCCCTGCCTCCTTGACACCAGGGTGCCTTAGAGTCCTAGGCACAGGACAGCCCAAGGTGGCATAGAGGTATGAGGCAGCTGTTTCTGGAAGCAGACATTACGGGAGGTAACGGGGGATCTGCTGAACAGAGCATCTGAATTACCAGGAGCCATGAGCTGTCAGCGAAGCCACATTGGCATATCCTTAGAACGATTATACTTGAAATGTTGAAGGATGGGAGGGAAACGGGAATGGAAGTCCAGAGACCAGTTAGGAAATTCTTGCAGTAATCTAGAATAGACACAAGACAGTGTTGGACAGAATTTATGACTCGACTCCTGGGTCAATCCTATGAAAGTCTTATAATAATTTATCTTCAGCTTGTACCACATCAATTCTGGCACACCAGGTTCACGTTGTGGCTGTTAAGCTTCATCAGGGCCCTTTAGCCCACCTGGCACTGAAGTCAGACAGGAGTGATGTCAGTCCATCCCTATCCCACAGGCCCAAGTAGGTACTCAGTGCATCTGGGAGAATAAGCAAAGCACTGATCGAGTGAGGGCAAGTCAGGTACTGGCCTGGCTGTCCCTCACAGGAAAAAAGATGATACTAGATTCTTACTATTCAAGCTGCCCACAGTCTCCAGGAGCTTAGAAGGAAAGCTTAAAGGCAAAGAGTAGGACCAGACTGGACCACTCCCTCCCCTCAGGGTTTGGAGAAGAGCTGAGCATCTTGCATTCAGGACTTTGAACCATGCAACATACACAGGAATAGGCTTCTGGATCAGGTTCCTAAAGGCCTGCAAGGATCAAGGACAGAAGGGGCACCAGCTACATACAGCTCCTGATGTGATTTCTCCAGCTCAAGAGTAAAAGGCAGTGAGAGTGCTGAGCTGGGAGGTAAGAAATGAGGTTACTGAGCATAGGTAGGTACAAGATGAGCAAGAAAAGGGACTCTAAAGGAAGCTGATCTTAGAATGAAGCAAGCTAAGACCACTTGCCCATGCAGGAAGGCTAATGAGCAGGTCTAGCCATGATCCTATAGATGCTGCCCATATACGGGTATCAAGGCACATACTAAAAGGAACCAGCTCTTAAGGTGAGAGAGGGCACACAAGCTCAAGGGGCCTGGCTGGGCCTTCACATCTAGTGAATGAGACAGTGGCTTAGTCAAGGCCAGGGAACACACATCCAGAGTATCCTAAGTGTTTCCACCTAGTGGCCATATCAGAAACAAACTTCATGTAACTTAAGCAGAAGAGTTTAAGGAATATTCAGCCCAGAGTCACTCAGGCCAGAGAAAAGGCTCAGTCAGAAACACATGGGAGTCACAGCCCAAAACTGCCTCAAGATCTCACTGCTGCCACCCCCAAGCATGAGCTTAAGACTAGCCAAGAAAGTTTTAGTACTTTCATTTCTATGATAGTAAGACATCCTACCTTTATGTAATAAGACAGAGGTAAACACTAGTCACCATAAGGAAGTGGAAGGCAGACTAAAGACCTTTTAGTATAAGGCCATTGTTTCTTTTCCCCTAATATAGAATTTCAGCTGATTGGGTTGATGGTAGAATGATCCAAACTTTTATTACTAAGTATACCCTTGATAGCAGCCTTACACTGGCAGTGCTACCATCTACTAACTTGCACCTGAGCATCAGGTTTGCCTGGAGAGTCCCTGGATTTTCTATTCCCCCTGCCTCTATTGCATAGGGCAATCTCATTTTCTTTGACATAATCGCTCCATCTAATGTTGTGACATCTTCAAAGTAGTATGGACAAGTGATTGGAGGCTACTTTTGTTTCCATTTTATGTTTTGGTAGAAGCATTCTTTAAATTACTGCTGTCTCTAAACTAGTAGAGCCCAGAAACCCAGGAAAGGGAATCAAGTTATGAGGACTCTTGCTGTTGCAATGAGAGGAACCACGTTTGTTTCTAATGCTCAGCATCCAAATCTAAGTAGTCTGGGTATGAAGGAGGCAACATCACAGTCAATGGTTCAGAATACAAACCATGCGCTCTGACAGTATTCTAGTCTCCGAATGCAGGGAACCCCAGGTAGCATAAAAGAAACTTCAGAAAACTTTCTACCATCCTGTAGTCAGCTGCTTTTATGGGAGTAAGTATATAATCACCAATACCATGGACTGCAGCTAATTGGCTCACTCATGCTGAGAAGTCAATTCCTTTGTCAGATGCAATGATGTATGGGAAACAATGAAGTTGAATATTATTACATATTCGAGTTTATGACCAGCAATTTTTCTTAAGCCTGTCAGGCAGGGAAAGTATCAGTAGATTTAAGTACGTATCTGGTCTGGTAATGGCACGTGGTCAATTGCCCCATCCCCATTCCATGACAGGAATCCAATGAAGGGCACTCACCATCAGGTAGCTGGCTGATCTCTGAGGTTTAAGGTGCTTTATTGGGGGCCCGGGTCACTGCTACAAGTTGGTCTTATAGCTGTCAGTTCAGCCTTTGTGAGAAGTTCAAGTTCATCTCATGCATAGCACCTTATCCATGAGTCCTTTAAGTACTGGGATGGTTAGGGAAGAAAGCTGTCTGATCCAAGGGCAAGCCACCTTAATCTTGTAAGAGCTTCCTCCAGAGATGGGTTTTTGTGAGCATTTACAAGAGATATCACCACACTTCAGGTCCATGATAAGGACCCCATCTGTGTATTGCCCCAAACCCCCTCATCTAAGGACGAACAAGATTGTATAACTAGTGTTAAGTCCACGACCAGTCACATCTAGCCTCTGACTATAGGGCTTTGTTTAGATCATGTGTCCTTCCAGGTAAGGGATAAAGTGACTGGTCTAGACTCCTGCCCTTTAGGAAGATCCCTTCCTTATGATCCTTCAAGGTCACCTTGAATGGGGCTAGAATGCCGCAGTGGTCTATAACCAGCTGATATACCTGGTTCTCATAAGCAGTATTCACTTTCTACAGTGACCAAACAGCAAGCCAAGCACCATTTCAATAGTTATTTGAGGACAGCCTGGCTTTGCCCTAAAACCCTAGGGGCCTCCACTGAGATTCTATTAGGGCTTGCCGAAAGCATCCTAACTTACTATGGACACTTGTACACCAATATCCTGCTGGTATATGGGAGGCAAATTGCAGGGCTGCACAGCTATATCTTGTTCTGGCAGGAATCTTCTTGCTCTAAGTACTACCCAAAGCTCTCACCCTTACATAGCACCAGCAATGAGGCTAGAGTAAGTGTCACATATGCTGTCTTCAAAAACCAAAGAAGCCCAGCAACAATCTGCTGACTAAAGTTCAGGCTTATAAGTAGCAAACTACTCCTTTAAGAGAATGAAAGGTATGACAGATTCAAGACTGAGCCGAGATAGGTGTTGGACAGTTTTAAGAGCATCTCATTCTGTGACGGTTTTATTGTTACATGCCACAAGAGTGTCAGACCTTCATACCAGATAGATCATCACTGCCTTCAGCCCCAACCAGGCCAGCATACTAGTTGTTTACTTGAAGGTATACCCTCCTACTGCCAGACCAGCTAGCAACTTTCTTAGCCAGTGTTCTTGGTCACAGGCAACAAGAAGTCTTGCTGAGTTAAGCAAAAAGCGGAACTTGTGGCAAGAACTGGGGGTGGCTTGTAAGAATTCCCAGGAGGGCTGGAGTCTGAAGTTCTGAGACCATACCACAGACCTGCCTGGTAAGGACATTTCTATCTTCACTATTGAGCACTAAATGCTGTCCTACTAGTAGGACACAGATGTGACCACTTCTAGTACTTTCCAAAGCTTGATTTTGTTCTAACAAAGAGAAGACTATAGTCCCAGAACCTTTGTTCCATTGGCTTCTATTCCAAGTCTGGAAAGGATTCATTAATCAACGAAGCTTAGGTCAGGTGTCTACATTCTTTACCTGCAAGAGATTGGTACAGGGGTTATTCACATTTCAGTTGCTATAAGGACAGTAGGTGCTGCTTCTAAGACTTAAAGGGTAAAGAATACCCCAGATATGGGCGGAGGGACTCAGACACCAGGTGGCTAAGGGCATCAAGGATTTCTAGTTTTGTTTGTGCGAGTCTGACTTCCCCAGGTTTGGCTCTTACTTGTTCATGTTGGATTAGAGCCCCTGGTGGTCTACCACAGCTAATGTAAAGACAGTTCAGTATCCAAGCAGATGCTATCTTACCTATTTTCCACCACCCTTGGGAATGCCTTCTTTTGGAAACACCAACCCTCAGGCCTGGCTATGATGGAGGGTTGGTTGTCTCTATTCCTACCTTTAGCCTATCCTTTTGAGAATCTCAAGATGAAAAGACGGTACCCCCGCATTTGAGGGGTATTGTACATGTGCCCTCAATCTGGTCTGGGACGGGGCTGAGTCAGGAGCAAGTGATGGCTTGGACAGCCACATTTAGAGCTGTCTCCTGCTAAAGACAAAGGACCTGCTCCAGACCCATGCTGCTAGGATGTCACAAGATCCAGAACAGCCTCTGGTTCATAGCAGCACAGATCTCCCTGTTACCAAAAGCTCAGCCACTTGTCCTCAAGGTCACACCAGAAGAACGAGAACAAATGTTTTGAGGACAAAGGAAAGACATTTTATTACTTCACTGACAAAGGAGGAGGATGGAGACTCCTGTCTTGAAATGCCATGTCCTCATAACAAGCAAAAATATAGAGCTTTTAAAGGACGGGTTCTTCAGGAAAATCAACAAGAAAAAAATCAAATGACCCTATCAAAAAGTGGGAAAAGGACATGAACAGAAACTTTTCAAAAAAAGACAGAATAATGGCCAAGAAACATATGAAAAAATGCTCAACATCTTTAATCATCAGGGAAATGCAAATCAAAACCACAATGAAATATCACTTATCTCCAGTGAGACTGGCCTTTATCAAAAAGTCCCAAAACAATAAATGTTGGCCTGGATGCAGAGAGATAGGAACACTCATACACTGCTGGTGGGACTGCAAACTAGTGCAACCTCTGTGGAAAGCAATATGGAGATATCTTAAAGAAATACAAGTAGATCTACCATTTGATCCAGCAATCCCATTACTGGGCATCTGCCCAAAAGAACAAAAGACATTCTACAAAAAAGACATCTTACCTTGAATAGTGGCACAATTCACAATTGCAAAGATGTGGAAACAACCCAAGTTGTTAATACATGAGTGGATTAATAAAATGTAGTATATGTATACCATGGAGTTCTACTCAGCCATAAAAAAAATTGTGACCAAAGCCAGTGTCATCTCTTACATTCACTATAGTAATAGCTACTTCACATTTGCTCTTGATTCTTTTAAATCTATTCTCTACTCCGAACTGGAAGGATTATTAAAAAACAAAAGTGTAAGCATAAAACTCTCTTGGGAAATCCTTTTACTGACTTCCCATTGCTCTTAACATAAAGTACAAACTCCTTAAAAGTGGCCCACATAAAATGAATGAACTGAACCTGTCCATCTCTGGTCATTCTCTTTCACAGAGCTGCCCTTCATGCATACGTGACACAAGCTCCTTCCTTCCTCCATTCCTGCACTGTGGTAAGGATATCCTTTTCTGTGAGATTTTTTGGTTTCCTTTTTCTAATGCCAATTAACAGAGATATTTGCAACTTTGAATGAAGGGATGAGGCAAATGCAGGGGAAAACGAGAGGAGAATAAGTAGTTAAGAAAGACAGAGCTGTGGTCTTATTTAAACATTTACTACTTTACAATTTTTACCCCAGTCTTGTATCCAAGCCTTCATTATTTATTTACTTAACCAACAGTTTTTATCAGCTGTATAGCACTTAGTTTGTGCAAAGCAGTGTCCCAAGTGCTTTGAGAATATTAATTTATTTACCTAATTACTGCTGTGTTGTGGAAAAGAGCTATGTTCCAGATTCTGGTTCCTTAATGTTGCCATACTCATTAGGCAAAATACTATCCCTCTCGGAAATCTTGTGGTTGAGTATAATGAGTGGTTTAAACCTTGAGATGAAGCTATTACAAATTATGAACATCTGGAAATACCTGACTTCTAAAAACTCTTGCTTTTTCATTTATTTTTCATTAATTCATTCAATATTTAAGGAGAATCTTCCACATGATAGAAGCTGTGTTACCGTTGGGATGTGCTGCTAGAACCCCAGATCCCTTATGCTCAAGCCTTACGTCTCCTCCTCTGCTGCCGTTCCCTGCCACGTGCCTCTCCCCATTCTGGATAAATCTCTTCACAGCTACCTAAGTCAACTTACAATAAAAAGTACATTTAATTTACTTTAAATTTCTCACCTTGGCATGCAAGACCATTTACTATGTGTCTATGGCCAAGGCTATTTCCCCAGGAGCTACATTCTAACCTGCTTTCATGCATATTTCACCTCCAGCCAAGCTGAAATCCCAGCAGGAGCATCACACCGCAAGTGCTCTCTCCTTTTACTGCCCGTCTTTGCATTTGTCCTTTCTTCTACTTGCAAAGCGCTAACCTCTTTTATGGCCCAAGAGGTTCCGCTCATTCTTTTTTGTTTGTTTTTAAATTTCAGAATTTTCCGGGGGTACAAATGTTTTGGTTACATAAATTGATTTTGTACAGTTTGAGTCAAAGTTATAAGTGTGCCCATCCCCCAGATAGTCTGCATTGTACCCATTAGGTGTGAATCTATCCCCTTCCCCGCTCCCATCTGCTGGATTTCTGGTGAATATTATTTCCATATGTGCACATAAGTGTTGATCGCTTAGTTCCAATTTAATGGTGAGTACATGTGGTGTTTGTTTTTCCATTCTATGATACTTAACTTAGAAGAATGGGCTCCAGCTCCATCCAGGTTAACACAAGAGGTCTTAGTTCACTAGTGGCTGTGGAAATGGAGAGAAATCACCAAGAGGTTGAATGGGGATCGATTCATATGGAGAGTTAAACAGACTGCAACATCAAGAGTAATGACGAGGTTTAGCGACATGAGAAACTAGGTACCGTATCTCAAGACAGGAAACTTTGGAAGTACAAGTTTTTGGGAAAAGAGCATCACTTTAGTATATGTTAAGCCTGAGAAGTTATACGAATCTGGAGCTCAGTAAAGTCTGGGCTAGAGAAAGATATGCTTGGGAGTGTTCCAAGGCCCCTTTATACATTCCTTTACAACATTTCAGCCCTGGCTCTTATCGCAGTGAAGGCTATCACAACTACAGGTGGTGTATTTTATCCAAGTTTCAATCCGATTTTCACAAGTCTAACCTGATAGTGTCTCTCTCAGTTCTAATCTCTTGTTTGCTGCCTGCGGCTCGTATATATGCATCCCCGAAGTATGAGGGAGTAAACTCATATGTGCTGCCCTTTATCAATGGAAAATAGAAGCTGATGAATGAACATTTCTCGTTATTCTCCCCTGGGCAGACACCAGAGATGCATTTATTAAAACTGCTTAGAAGCTCTTGGAAGGTTCCAGTACCAGTTGCCTGCAGGGGTGGTCACCTTGATAATGCATTTTTCTGTGGGATTTTCCTCCTTACTTGTCTCATTTCTTGCATGTCTCACTGCCACTGCCAAGGATAACTTTCTAAATGCAAGCCTTTGTCTCACTCTGCTTTGGTTGAGGCTAAGATAAAATAGGAGTTATTAGGAAGTAAATGGTAATTGAAGTAACAAGGTTGGATAAGAGCACGGAGAAACAGAGAAAAGAGTAAGAAGCCTACAAAACTCCAAAATGTAATGATTGCATAGAGCCAATAAAGAAAACTAAGAAAGAGTGTCCAAAGGTGATGGAGGGAGAGAGGAAGGGACGAATGGAGCGAGAGAGAGAGGGAAACAGGGGAAAGGGGATGGAGGAAAGAGAGATGTGTCAAGGACACCACAAGAAGAGAATATTGAAGGAAAGAGTGGTCAGTTTTGTCAAATGTTTCTGAGGTCAAACAAATGAAGACAGGGAAATATACAGTAGATATAGCATCATAGAGATCAATGATGCTCATAGCCTATTCTTTTAACAGAACACATACTTAAAAGAATCCAGGGAACTGAAATCCACGACATTCTCAGATTAGAACTCTGGGCATTGCTAAGCTGGATAAGCAAGGGGCCTTTAAGTATCCCCAGAATCACACCATATTAGGGCCTCTTTACGCAACAGTGCTTGGTCCCAGCTGTGGGATATGTAAGAAGCTGGACTGATGAGCCTACTGCTAACATAGATATTTCTCAGGATGCATTCACCAATAGCTCTATCAAATTAATGATTTTTTAGCTTGGTTGTCAATGGTGAACTCGTAAAGTAAATATATGCATGAGTTTTCATCTTCAAGAGATTAGCCTGAAGTCGAGTCTCTAATGCTGTCTTAAAGGTAATGTTTGTACACCTTTTGTCAAAATAAAAAGCATTTTGTGGGAATTTACCTAGTATTTAAACCCCATTTTTATGTGGGTTGTTGATACCTAACACTTTCTGTAACAGCAAAGAAATCTAATTTTCTGAAATCTCTCTGTCCATGCACCTTTATAGCCAGGATTGTTTAACATTCAAGCCTGGCACTACCACAAAGATGCCAACTTTTCTTTCCTAACAAAAAAATCCTCCCTGAATACCATCTCTAATTGTTGGTGGTAATTTTCCCTTGACTCCTACACACTGCTGACAAAGCATGGATGAAAGGCTCACAGAAATGAAGGCAAATTTCAAAATGCAAAAATCTCTCAGTGTCGCAACTGAGAGAAGAGCTCAGTCCTGTATTCTAAGTCCCACGGTTATAACTATTGGTAAAACTGGGTGCAAATAAAGAAAATTAAAGTTTGATGGAAGAGAAAATATTTTTTCATATGTCTCATGGAAATGTCAATAATGTTATTTATTCAATTCTTGAATTCTAGTGCTTTAGTTTCACACTAAAGTGTGTCAGGATAAGTGAATATACTTAAGAATAACTAACACGTGTGCCAGGCATGATTTTATCACTTTCTGTATACTAAGTCTAAGTCTTTTGAATAACTGCCTGAGGTGGGTATCATTTCTCAACTTCATAGATGGGGAAATACAGAGAGTTTGGTAACTTGCTCAGGTTGACAGAACTAAAAAAGGGCAGAGCCAGAATTCACATTCTGTTAACCCTGCCTCAAATCCGTGTCCCTAAACCCCTAGAATAAAAGTACTCTAAAAATATAATTAAGCAAATAAATCACTTAATTCGTCCTTTTCTTACGTGAACTTTCCGGTAGAGCACAGGCTTTTCACATTCTTACATTACCAAAGTTAACAGTCAAAAGTGAGAGATGTCCAGAAACCAGACTAAAGTAACCCATCACTGAAAACATGGAATTAACGCCTCAATGCACTATTGACGGATGCTTAATTACAGCTGATATCAAATCTACATGGCATCACGAAATCTATAGACTAGCAAAGTCGAACTTTGTAACCTGAAATGCACTCTTTTCTCTTGTCATTCTTCATTGGATTCAAAAGCCTCTAGTGAAAAAGAGAATCTATGCAGACGAGGAACGAGACAAAGAGGAGAAATTACCAGTCAGAAAGAGTCGTGTTTGTTTGTGCCGTCTCAGCACGGCTGCTGGAACCGTCCTGCGTGGAGGCTGACTGCAGAGAGCCACCCACACTCCTCCGAGGCTGCAGCCCAGGCTGACGGCAAGAGCTTCTCAATTGTACTTCACTTTCTTTCTTGAATTTGAAAAGGCTATTTAAATGCTGTCCTAAATTGTCAAGCGGTTTCTAACGATTAAAACTTGGGTATGCTGAAGTTTAGAAAAAGAAGGAAAAAACTTTTTACACTCAAAGACAAACATTTAACTGAGCACAAAGCCAGTCGCATCTCATTCCAGAAAAAAAAATATTCACATTGAATATTTCCGTTTATTTTCTTAATACTTTACAAGGCTGGAGATTTTTGAAATAAAATATCACATTCTTCTCTGCCTCCAAAATTGGTTTCTTAAATATGTTCTTTTTGTGCCCCCCTAAAATTCAGATGTTGAATTTAACCTCTCCAAAGTGATGATATTAGGACGTGGAGACTTTTGTGAGGTGATGAGCTCATGAACTGGAGCCAACATAAATGAGATTAGTGCCCTTACATGAGGCCCCTGCGAGATTCCTTGTCCCTTCCATCAGGTGAGGACACAGGGAGAAAGCTTCATCTATGAGATATACACTGAATCTGCTGGTGCCTTGATCTTGGACTTCCCAGCCTCCAGAACTGTGAGAAATAAATTTCTATTATTTATATACTACCTAGTTTATGGTATTTTGTTATAGCAGCTGAACAGGCTAAGAGATAGTTCATGTGTACAAAGAATACTGGTCTTGCGATAGAAACATAAATTCAAATCTCAACTAAGCTTGCATGCCAACATCACATTTTAGACAACTTGAGCTTCAGTATCCTCACATGCAAAATAAACATAATAGCACTTACTTTACGAAGATAGTTGAGACTACATATGTGAAAATGCTTGCACAATGACTGGCATGTGATAGAAGCTTAAAAAAAAGTGATTGCATCTCAAACCCAGTCCTTCACAGACCAGTTCACTGGTGTTGATAAATTATTTCATCATTCAAAAAATGCTCATTCAGGGATCCTCATGGGTCACCCAGGTACTGTGTAAGATTCTCTGGCATAAATAAAATTGGTGGGTCTTGAGGAATTCAAGTGCTTCACTTCCACCAGGCAGCAATGAAGAGAATTATCTAAGATGCTCTGCTTGGTGTAAAAGCCTGGTTTAGTAGTCACAAAGGGACGTGAGAAGTCCACTGGCAGATGGGCAAAGATGTCCTTTCTCTTCTGAAATTTCCATAATTTGGAAATTTTCTTGTCTCTAAATATCCCATGTGCCTGTTGGTCTCTTACAGAGCAGATCTGAGCCCTCTAAGGAGCCCAGATGAATGTATGTAACCTCTTCAGGCCATTTGAGGAAGCTCTCTTAGGGCACCTAACCCACATTGTTCAGGGCTGGACTGAAACCAGTCTCTGAGCACACAGGATGCATTCCTTTCAGAATATGTGGGACTTAAGATTGTTAAAATTATTCTGTGTTCCTCAGGGTAAATGGAAAGTA